>CM076578.1:1543464904-1543605907 GCA_034641835.2 Pinus albicaulis | reverse complement strand
CTCTCTAACTTTCTCTTTTTCCTTTGCTTCCTGACTACTGCTTTATACTGCGGGCTGTAGAATACATCCAGAGGAGGAATGTCTTCTATATTAAGTGCAATTTCAGAGGAGGGAGTGATAGGTATATGCTCAGTTTCTGTGACATTGCCACTTATTCCCGTGCTTAAAAATTTTGTTGTATGTACAGGGGTTTGTGTATTCTGTCCTTCAACATTAAGAAATTCATTAAACGTTTCCCATTCTTTATCTAATTGAGTGCTGGTGGATGGTTGCTGTACAGTGAGAGGTGGAAGATTCAACTGTGGAGTTGTTGAAGTCTGTATTTGTGAAAGCTCTTTTGATTGAGCTGTATCTTTTACTGAGCCTTCATCATTATTAGTATTTTTAGAATGCTCAGAAGTTTCTTTGGCAGACTTCGACTTAGACTTTTCTGTATCTGAGCTGCCACTAAGACTGACACTAGGAGTTGGTTCCCTTGCAGGTTCCAAGCGTAAATTTTCCAAAGGGATAGTGGCCAATCTTCTTTCTCTGTAGATTTTAAATTCTTGAAATTCTTTTGGGGGAAGCTATGTTTGAGCTAAATGTAAAACTTCTTTAAATGAACATTTCTCTTGAAACATATCATCAAAAAGATCTTCTTCTCCAAAAAATACTCTCACTTTGATTGCAGTGGTGAAATCTTTGACAACACCATATGGATCGAATAGCCTTCTCGAAAACTTGAACAGTTGTAAGCATGTAATATTTATTACCTCTATGAATGCATGACCAACATCAAACAATGAAAATGCCCCACAGGCTACGGGAAATTGTGGCCAGATGGCCTTCTTCTTATCCTTTAATTCCTTTGTCAAACCTCCTTCACCACAGGTTTGGTATGAAATTTCCCGAGCTATAAGTTTATCTAGAACATACAAGGGTAAAACATGAGGAGAATCAGAGCTTCCAAAAACCCTTACATAGGTAAACCACTCTTCTCCAAACCATCGTGCGAAAGGGATAATGTCGACTTCTGCTTCCGGGGAAAACCTTGGAGCATCCTTATTATACAATATTCTGTACAGCGGCAACATTATGCCATGGAAAATCTTGTAAAAATGAGGAACAAATTTTGATTCCCACAGTTCTTTGTGATACACATGAATAGGCAAAGGATCATGAATTATCCATTGCCAACCCATTAAAGGGAATTTAGAAGCAAAGCAGATAGAATCCATAACATAGGCAGACAGATAAAAAGGAGGATAAATCCTCTGAGAGACAGTCCGTTTAGACCGGTAATTGAAAATAGCAGTGGCTAAATTATCAGATAGTATTTTGGCCCAATCTACAATGGTAGCGTTAACAGCAGCATTTAATAATGGAAGCCATTCAGGCAAGACCTTATTTATGTCAGGCTTTCCAAAAACCCTACATAACATAGCAGCAGAAAAACAATAGGGAGAGGTGAGTGAACCAGTACTGTACATACCGTGTTTGTCTTTCTTCAATGGTTCATCTCTTTTGGTCCATTCCTTTGTGCATTCCGCCAAATTTGCATTTTCCCTGGCAAATTTCTCCATAAATTGTTTGTTGTAAGTCGCCTGAGGCTCCGGCAAGTGATACATAAGCCTCAAATATTTTGTAGTGAATGACCCGATGAGCTCTTGATCTGGAGTTCTAAATTGCCTGTCTGAAATATCGGTGCTATCCAGCACCCATTTTACCATATATGTATACGGAATAATTCTCGGTCTTGCTGCTATCCGGTGCAAAAATGAACAAGCCAATTCTGTAGGAGATGCTTCAGAAGAATTTCTTGAGCCTACAGTAGCCGCAACTTCCATTACCCTGGGATTTTCTTCTTAGAGCAGATTATGCATTTCCTCCCAAGTGGTGATATCGGCATCCTTGTTGCAAGCAGTATCTGCATACAGGGAAGCCATCTCTTTGTTTTCAGAACTTGGAGTTTTCTCTTTCTTTCCCATAATACTCTGTAAATGCTTTGTATAGTCTTCTGCTCCTTTGCGCTTGCGGTTTTACGAATTAAGTGAGAGTAATGACATGAGAAAGGTGACGGGATAGTTTTAAATGCTGAAGGCGGATGAAATATATTATTTTAACATGAAACAACCTTTCAATCAAAACAAAATCCTTTTTATTGATAATTGACAATCCATTCATTAATTCAATCATTAAAGCGCATAACGGATATTGATTTATGAAAATATTTTCTTTGGACAACGAGATTTTAAGAATCTGCGACATTGTGATCTGCGATTTGCTGTGCAATATCGCAATATCGCAATATCGCAGTTTTCTGAAATTGAAATCATCGCAAGATCGCAATTATCGCAAATTGCAACATTCATGTATCGCAGTCTCATAGCATCGCGCTATCGCAATATCGCGAAATCGCAATTTAAAAGATTCTGCCTTACAAAGGATGTCTACTTATTGCGATGGTTGTGATATTTTCTTCAAAGAAAAGATTTTATTTTAATTTATCATAAACTTAAGTGTATTTAATGATTTCATAAGGAATTTCCATAAGTTATGATAGTAAGTTTTATTTGAGAAAGGAAACAAGCACTAATTAATTTTTTTGGATTTTTTGACTAAGGGTCCCCTCATATTTAGTATTATTACTAATACTTAAATAAAAAGGGGGATTTTTGCTGGCCACAAAACTTCCTAAGAAGGTTCATTCCAAACTACGCCGAAATGGATAAAGGATTTACTCGACTCTTGAAAAAGGGCAAGCTTCTTTTGATGTTGTCAAGGATAATCTTATTTGAGCGTCATTAATGTATCCCCCTAATTATCAAAATAATTATTTCCTATATATCGCCGCGGCTGAAACGACCATTGCTATGGTTTTGGTCCAAGTAGAATATGGAATTGAACATCCGATATATTATTTGAGTCGTAATCTCAATGATAAAAAAGTTAAGTATTCATACGTAGAAAATCTTTCCTTGGCAGCTGTTCAAGCTATCCAAAGATTTCGCCACTATATCTTGCTCCGAAAGACCATTGTCATTTCAGATTGCAACCCCATGAATTATATCTTATCACGTCAATTGTTGGGGGGAAAATATTCAAAATGGATTGTCATTTTGCATGAATTTGATTTGGAATTCATCAAATCCAAGTCAAAGAAGTCTTTAGTTTTGGCTGAGCTACTTTATGACCTTCCCTCTGATAGTACTACAACTAAGTCGGAACCATCAATTCCCGACGAGTCTCTGTTTCTGATCGAAACATCTGATCCTTGGTCTGGATATTTCATCATTTATCTCCAAACTCAAACTTTTCGGCCTGATACCTCTCGATCTAAACACTGACATTTTCGATACTAAGCCAAATATTATCTAATCGTCGATGATACACTTTATCGTCGTGGTGTCGATACCATTTTAAGGAGGTGCCTCACTCATGAGGAGGTCGAAAAGGTTTTTAAATGATTGTCATGTTGGGGCTTGTGGTGGAAATTTATCTGGATACACTACCACATAGAAGATACTCCGCACTGGTTACTTTTGGCCTACAATATTTCACGACTACATCCTCACGGTCATAAGTTTTCATGCGTTCCAGATTTTTGATCGTAAAATCCGCAAACCACCCTCGCCAATGCATCATGTTCTCTTTGTGGGACCATTTTCGAAATGGGGTATTGACTTCATGACTTGTAACACTCGTTCGTTTGGGGGGCATGGTTATATTATTGTTGCAGTCGACTATTTTACCAAATGGGCCGAAGCGATGCCTACATTCAACAACACAGGACAGAACACTGCATTGTTTTTCTTTAATCATGTTATTGCACAGTTTGGGGTCCCGTAGGCTATAGTTATAGATCACAGGAAGCATTTTTGCAATCACATGATGACTAAATTAATTGCCAAGTTAGGATTGTCACATGATAATTCTACTCCTTATTATCCACAATCAAATGGACAATTTGAGGCTATCAACAAGATTCTTAAACATATGATTTAATGAATGATATGATTTCATAAAATAAACTGGCATTTTATCCTGTACTCGGCCTTGTGGGCGTACCGAACCTCGGTGAGAAATGCAACTGGATTTACTCCTTTTCAATTGGTGTATGGTCTGGAAGCTATATTTCCAATCCAATGTGAAATACCATCGTTAAAACTCACAATCGAATTGTTACCTGACACCTCAGAAGAAGAAGCACTTCTTTTTAACCTCATCCATATTGATGAAATGCGTCGTGAAGCCCAATTGGCCAACGAAGTGCATAAGAGACATATAAAGGCGTAATACAACAAAAATGTCTAGCCTCACATTTTCTCAGAGGGCGACTTGGTCCTCCTTTATGATCAAGAAGCTGATGTAATAGGTACAGGAAAATTTGAGCCATTATGGCATGGCCCCTCTATTTTCAAAAGAGTTCTTGCTAAGGTGCCTACGAGTTAGTTGATTACGATGGAATTCCATTGGCGCAACCCAGAAATGGGTTGTATCTGAAACGTTACTATGCTTAATCATGAGCGTAGTAATTGTATATATATGCTGTTGATATGCATTGACTATCTTAGTTTGTTTTTAGAGTTTTCTCTACATTAGTAATCCACTTTACATTTCATCGCAGATGTCTGAACCTTCAGAACCATTTGTTGGATATGCTGATGGTGGTAGTCGTAGTACGCAAAATTTATCCTCTGCAGCATGGGCCATTTTCGCTTCGAACGACGAGTTAGTGAGTTTTCAAGGGATTTGTATCGGTAGATTGATGAACAATATCGCTGAGTATAACATGTTGATCAAAATTATCTCTGATTCCATTTCATTTGGTATTAACCGCATCATCATAAGGTTAGAATTAGAACTTGTGGTATTATAACTTACTAGTTTTTATACCATTAGAAATCCAACACTGCATAAATTGTTCGTAAGAGTTCTACTTTTGGAAAGACACTTTGATTTTATTCAATATCAACACATTTCCAGAAATTTGAACACATTAACTAATTCTTTAGCTAATCAAGGTTTAGACAGACATTTGCAACACATGCAAAGAAAATATTCACATCATTGAATAGGATTGCAAAATAAACATAAGAAAAACACTGAAATCAAATAGATAGATAGTTATAGGTTTTTACACAAATTTGTGCCCAAGACACATTGGTCATCTGACCTCAAAATGTATGCAAAATGTCAAAAGTAAACTAGTGGTGCTCATGGTAACATGCTATAGATCTAGCTATCCTACGTAGCAACCGCATCCAACGGTTAGGAACACCTATAGTGTGACACTGCAGTCGCATGGGTAACTCTTCGATCCGGCAATTCGGGATCCCGAAGGTCAACCGATCTATGTGCTGCCGAAGCTCAGCCAGAGTATCAGCCATATCAAGATCCTAAAGGACTGCTCTCCCAACATCCCTCTCTGCTGGCTCATCTGCTACACACTCCAGTTCCTCCACCGGTTGAACTTGACCAACATCTGCATTACATCAAACATTTAGTTTAGTCTTGGGAAAACATCAAAATACAAAAACATTGTATAAACCTTAGAAAAATAAAAAACATGGTCAAAACATTCTTACCCATTACACCCCACTGAGCATCTTCTGGTAAAGCTAAATCTGGATCTCCTCGGAAATCAACGCCTGCATATGCATACTTACTCATCGATGGCGACAATATGTCACTAGAACTAGGCGGAGAACGCGGTCGAGAACATAATGGTCAATTGGCCTGCATGCCTACCCATTATTTCTACCCATCTCAGCATCCGTGGATCTCTAGGATTAGACACATCCAGTGTCACATGTTGTGGCTGCATTAGTGGAATCCGTTCTAAGGTGAATGATATGAGGATTGAACCATAACTGAAGTTTTTCTTCCTTCCTCCCTTTGCTTTGTTCAATTGTTCTTTTATCTAAGAAAGTACAACTTCAGACCAGTTGAAGATTGTTGGCTCCATACACTCTAGCGCATACTGAATATACGATCTATTCACTACATGTAGTGTAACGGTGCCAGCAAGTTTTGCGATCGTGAAAAGGATAGTTCTGAAAGGAAAATCTCTAACATCCCAGATGTTTATTTTTCCATATTTGCTTGGCTCTGCCCTTGGATAACAATGCTGCAAAACATAATCTCTCACAATCTCTCCTCCAAAAATAGACCCTGAGAGAAAAATAGGCAAGCCTCTCCTTGAAAAACCTGTAAGAAAGTATACATCCTCAAATATTATGGGAACTACTTGGTTCTTAATATGAAATGCCTCGATAGATGGATCCCATGCTCAAACTAAGAACTCCAATATTTTTGTTTGTTGCCTCATCCCTGACAACCAGAAGTAATTTAACAGTCCACAATTTATTAGGGCTCTTACTGTGCCTGGATCATTTAGGGCAATCATATCATGTTCTTCATTCTCTCTTTCCCTCCATGTAATTGTCATTGTAATTCGATGAAAACCTGAAATACAACCATAAGAACCATTATATTCCATTCAATGCAAAAAATTGGGCATAATGCAAAAAACAAAAATGAAGATTGCGCCCAACACAACCTAGGACAAGAGGCAGTGCATTGTATATGTAGGTAGGCTTCATTTTAGATGCTATGCAACACACTTTTTGATGTCCAAGGGTGCATTGCCCCCTTTGGGAGCAGAATTTACCCTAGGGCTCCCAAAACCCTAAAAATTTTCAATGAATGGAAATGAAATGATTACTGAATGAAAGAGAGGGTTCATATCGCTAACCTAGATCAAACGACAATGAAATCCGTCCATAGAAATGATCGCAATCAACCACTGAAGTTCGGGGGAAAAATCAGGTTCAGAGCTCCAAAATGCAAATGGTACTATGGAATGGTAAAAATGAATAGTAAAAACTCTTTTTAATAGTCGTTTAATTTTTTGAAAATCATATTTTATTGCTATGACTATGGTTTTATTATGTTTTTATCATGAAACGGGTATTTTTAATTCATTTGATGTTGTTCTGAACAAGTCTTACAACTGATGAACAGATTAGTCGTGCAAATTTATTTCAAGAATGATTTGACCACAAAGCATACTTTTTCTCCTTATTTTTCTATCTTTGTTAAAAACGAAAAAGGATTTGAAGCACACTTTTATCTCTTTTTAGAGCTTCGATAACAATGAAAAAGGAACCCCTGGAGTCTTCTTTCAACTCTTTTCAGACTCCGATAATGTGAAAAGATTGCTGAGTACTTGTCTTTTTGAGCTCACAAAAGTAAATGAATTGATATCTACTCAGTATAAGTTTAACCCTTTTCCGAACTGAGATAGATTATTTACAAAAAAGGAATACCTTGGTCAAACATGACTAAAGAGGTTCTCTCATATATTATTTTACACTTTTTCGGATCTGAGCAACAACTTTACAAAAATGTACTTTTGGAGTTTTCTTTCATCCTCTTTTTCCAACTGTCTAAATATGAAAAGGGACTGGGCTGTCACTATTGCTAAACTCGTTAAAACATAAAATAACGACAGGCTTGTCAATCATGGAAAGAATCGAGTTTCATTCATCGCTAGACTCATTAAATTATTAAATAGAAATACATTATTCGCCTGAAGGGTTGAATTATATATCAAGAAAATGTTATCCTCCTCAATCTTGTTAAAAAATAAAGAGGTATTGGTCGACAAATGACCGGGGAAAATTTGGGAAAGTGAACAAAATTTTTAATGATAGCAGGTCGCTCTTGAACATGACACTTCACTCCATCACCGTGACTGTTTGGGTTGGGTAATATTCTTGACAGTTCATTCATACCTATGGTTCATCATACCTTCACTTCGGTTTTGGGTCAATGCTACCAACTCATTTCAGTGTCACCGATATGCTCAAGAGAAGTCATCCAGTGAATACTCATCCTTCTGCAATACCCATAAACCTTCATTCTCATGAAAATCATCCCTGAACATTGCTATATCAAGTCATACCTTTGTCTCCGAAATAATTAACTCCCATTTCGCAATAAGTTCAAAATATTGTTATTAATAGTCTGACTTCATGCTTTAGGGGGCAATTGTTATAGGTCAATTTGGGCACCATTCCCAATGAGTTGGTTAACTGGACACAATCTATAGGACCAATTAATAGGGTCTATCATCCCCTATCATTTCATTTGTTATATTCCCTTAGACAAAGAACAAGACAAATCATCCATGACTTTCATCTGCAAAGGTTTCCAAGATTTGAATTTTATAATATATCATATGCGAGCTCACCAACACTGCCTCTAAAGGGACTAAGTGTGTTTCATATGCAAGTAACCCCACTCAAGGGTGCTCTACAAAGCACTTCCCGACATTCAAGGGTAAGTTGGTAACATCGGGAGCGAAATTTTCATTGTTCCGGAATTTCCACTTGGCTAGTGCTTTCTAGAAGAGTTCACATGTGTCAAACTTCGAATCCATGTGTCCATTTGATACCTCTGAGACTGGGAACATGTCTTGCCTATGATTAGAAAGTAATTTATTGTAAAACTACCTTCAGCTCCTCTATAAATTGAGCACAGATCTTAGTTTTTGAGAGGGAAGAATTTAAGTAGAGAAATGCTGGTGGAATTTCAATCGAGGAATTGATTTGAGTGACACGCTGCTGGAGAGATGTGCATTGTGATGAGGATGGGATGCTGCTGGAGATGGTGACACTAAATCAATCACTAGGTTGTAACCTCTCCTTCTATCCATCAATAAAGATTGTTGCTTACTTTCCCACATATGTATCTGTATAATCTCATGTCTTTCATATTATGAATTCTTATTTGATGCATATGGTTCATGTTTTATTGATTTAACTGAATAACTTGAATATACATCTGTATTATTGCTATCTTTTTCTGTTTAGTGTTCATCTTTGCAGATAATATTTTTGCGACTTAGCTCAGATTTGAAGCTACAACAAGAGCGACAGAAGGAGAATAGGAAGCGCTTGGACTCCAAGTAATTTTTTTGATCTTTTCTGTGTGTTTATTTATAGTTAGGAAAAGTAGTTGCAAATTCTTTAACCTGTTTTTCTATATGAGCACTACATCTAGGGAAGAATGTTTTATCCGTAATCCATAATTCCACATAACAAGCACGTGGATCATTCACGACGTTAGTTTCCCGACATGAGGTATAATTGGCATGCAAATAATATGTATGGTACATGGGGTGGTGGCCCTCGACGTAAGAGCCATGCTCTACACTTGGCTCCACATGCCCCTCATGTGGCGACCTCAATGCTTTCAAACCATGTTGCACCTACCCAGGTCCGATTGACTTAAATGCATGAATGTGGGAGGTTGGGGTTATGGGTACAAAATTCATTTTGGAAACGAAATTTATCTTGTCTGTTCTGAGATGGATTGCCCCTCTCATGGTGGATTGGCCGTAGGTGGAGAATTTATTGGCATCCTAGGAAAGCTCATTCATGAGGTTATCATTTTGAATTTTTTTGGGATGGATGAGTACCGCGTTAGATTGTACAATTGTCTTGCCATGATAAGTTCTCTTGCTAATCAGCTCACGCAACCAGTTCAACCTCTCACATCCTTGCCCTACTTTATATGCACGGTTCAAGTCTTAGGGTGGCGACAAGACTGTGTTTTGGTGTTTGCTGGTAAAAATCCAGAATTGTCAACTTCTTCATGGGAGACAGGGGGGATTTATGCTGGAATACAAGGAAGTTTGTTTTCTTCATACTCTCCTTAGTTTATAATTGTGTAGTTGTGTCATAGTCCCACAATAGTCTAGTTATTTCTTGGTCATATCATAATTAACTACAATGTAGTCTAGTCATCTTTAGGTCGTTTTGTTCATTAGCGCAATTTTGAGGTAAAAAATGGGTCTCAAAACAAAAATGTACAACCAAAATCAACTTTATAAGAACTAATAGGATTCAAGATGATGATGTCAACCATGGGGGTCGATTTACCATTTTTGGAGTAAAAAAGTAAAAATATTAAAAAATAAAAAAGTAAAAAAGTAATTTTTCAACCCATGTTCTCAACTTATCTCCCTATGGTTTTACTCAAATTTCGAGTGAGAGCACTCGTTGGATTTGCTACATGAAAAAATATGATTGCAATCACATTTTTTCATGTATTTATCATTATTCATGTAGAAGTGTCCATCTAAAGTATGCAACATGGGTGCTCTTTGGATGATGAATTCAATTATGCATCTAACGTGTGCTCCCACTCGAAATTTGAGTAAAACCATAGGGAGATAAGTTGAAGATACGAGTTGAAAAAAGTACGTTTTTCTTTTTTCCCTCTAAAATTTAATGATGTAATCTAATCTTATTTTAGTATTTCAACTATTATTTTATAATATTCCTTAAGAGGCCCATTTTAGACCTCAAAAGTTCTCTAATGTTTCAGTACCATAAGAGTCAATGTTCTTTGTGCTCTTTTTATACAACTCAGGGTGTGGTCCTTTATTCGAATTGGTGGTAGTATTATCCTTTGCGTCACCTCAAAACTGTGACACAATTGGGATTTTATTTAGTTTCCCAATGTTGATCTGCAGAGTGTGGTACCTTGGTACATTCTCCATTTTGTTTTGATAATGGCTGTGGCTCGGTTACATTTTCAGCTGTCCAAAAATTTCTAATGTATGTAGTTCTCTATCCACACAAACTGTGGGGTCTCGGGAAGTTAGGGAAATTATTAGTTTGTAAGGGTGATGGGATCCTTATTTTCTTCCTACACCCATAAAATTATATTCCTTATTTCAATACATGGTTTTTGGTTGGCATTGTGCTGGGGTCCTACCCACCCTTTGCTTCATCGATAGGGTTTGTGGTTGGCATTGTGTTGGGGTCCTACCCTCCCTTCGCTTCATCTATCCTCGTTGTTAAGTATTTTAAAGTTGTCTCTTCCTATTATGTCTGTAGGTTATATGTTTATATGGCTCCTAGGTAGTGACTGCATAGTCTTAGAGGCGGCATAATTGGGTCATCCTCTCCACGATGTCGATGTTTGTTTAGATGGGAGTTCGTGGCCAATTTTTTTAAGTATGCTCCTCTCGAAGTCAAAAAGGAAATTATTCACTTAGAGGTGAAGGAGTTTGATGATCGTGTATATTTATCTAATTTAAAGATTGTAGGCAGTAGCCTCAAGTGTGTTCCTGACCTGGGGAAGTTTCATAAGAGAAGGCTTCACTTTCTCCATACTAATAGTTTGCATCGTTAGTTGGAAACTCTACTAAGCATGGTCATTCAGGATAAGCAGGTATATAATTACAAGCTGTTTGCATGTAAGGAGGAGGTAAAGAGAATCCTGAGGGACATTAGGTATAACTTGGATGACATTGTGGTAAGATTGACTTAGGTGGAGCGCTTTGTGGTCTCTAATTTAGAGACTTATTCTAATGAGCAACAAGACATGCCCACTGTCATCAACACTCTAGCTGAGACCTCTCCTCACACAAACTCTTCTATTCTCTTGCCAATTATCATCTTGGACTAATAAGTCCACCATGCATATTGTATTAGTGTTTATTGTGGGTTAATCTATGTTTTTTTTGTAAGCATTCATATGATGTTTTGTTAACTTTTCCATTGGGCTGCTGAGATGTATTTATGCAGTTCATTTTTGGTATTTTTTATTGTGAAGTTTCAAAGCCATAGTAAACTTTTATGTTGTAGTTTCAGTTTCTTGCATTGGAGTAGGGTAGTCTCATCTTGATAAATTTTTTCCACTGTATGAAAGAATAATCTTTTGTATGTATGAAAGGATTTCACTGCAATATCTTTTTCTATTAATATAAATCTATAGAAGTTTACAAAAAAAATTGGCAATCATGTTAGAGTGAAGTTTCACTACTATGAAAAATTAAAAGCTCATTCATTTTTGTAATGAAATATATTGTACCCAAATCCAAATATAAATAAAAAAAATCAAAATTAAAGAAATATTAACCATCTCTAAATTGAAATGGAAAATACATCCTAATTGCGTTTATTTATGACAAATACTTTGAAGAACAAGGCAAAACATGTAAAGATCCATATCCTTTATTATTCATTAATCCATCGAGAAAATTGTAACGTTGTCTCCGTTGTGGAGGTAGGGCCATGAGTGGAAGATTGTTGCAAGAACCCATACTCGATGCACCATTATGTGAGGGGAAGCATATCATTAATTTTTTTTAAAATTTCATGGCTTTTGGAAGAGTATAGTAAAAACAATATTTTTTTTTTTCAAATAAATTTTGTCAAAATTTTTATTTAATTGTTGAAATGAAAAATTTGAGTTGTTAAATATATATAGGTTGAATGTTTATAGTTTTTTAGATCTCTAAATTTGTTGATGCATTTTAGGTAGTAAAAATCACAATCTCATCAAGAATTATATCACTGAATTTTGATGAAAAAGGTAAAAATGTGGAACAATTAGACTTTTCCCCTTTGGAATTAATAATGTGTTTATGGCACCCTTATCTCAATTTCATATTTTGTGCATCCAATTTGCAGCTGATATAAGGATTCCCTACTTAAAACCTAAGTTTATGTTGATCATAGATTCATGCATTCAATAAACGTGGAGGAAAGTTGACAATTTACTTCTCTCCATCCCTGTTAGATATAAATAATCAGTAATCAAGATAAGGATGCCCAACCTAAACCCCAACTTCACTCCAACCCCATTGGATATAAAAAATTTGGAATCAAGATAAGGATACCCTAAGTAAAACTTTTCATCATTGCAAGGAACAACCAAAATATTGCTTTAAGCTAGAAGAAAAATTGTTGCATCTACGTTGTTATTGTTAAAGGAATGTGGAGCATTGAAGGGCGAAGCATTTATCCTAAGTATTTATAGCTAATTCATACATAGTCACCTTCATCTTGATTTGAGTCATTACATTAATGGAATTATCCAACATAGTAGCCTATGAGTCATTGACGAGGCATTGATATTCATTGATTCATCCTTAAACCTTCTACCAACTCTACAATGCACTCAAATTTCTTTACACCATAGTTGATCCATAAATTGTCATGGATATTCCACTAGACAATCAGTTATAATATATTTGATAAATTATACTAAAAAATATGAAATCTATGCTATTAGGGTTTATTTCTCTTTATATTTATAGATATATAGATTAGTGTTTATTGCGTATGCATGCAAATCAAAATTTATGCAGAAAGTAGAAAACACCAAAATAAAATCTTGCGAACCACATTTAACACAAGATATATCCTAGGAAACCTTTTTAGGAGAAAACCTAAATGGAAGGTGAGGTTGCTTTGCTATCTTTCTTTGAATAGAAAATCATTATGAGTACACAGAAGTATGGCTTGTGGCCCATGGGATACTATAGTTAAAAACCCCTCTTTCTGTGCTCCCTCCCTATCCCCCTTGGCTACTCGCTTATCTATGGAACACATGCACTTGAAAAGAATGGAACCCCTTTTCTTCCTAGCAGCCTGGTTATAACACATCTTGATAGCCTATTGGTGGTTAGGCTCGACTCTCTAAAATATTAATCAGAGTTACAACGTGGAATATTCTAGGGTATTATTCATCATAATCATGTGGCTATCCCCTTTTCCATGAGTTAAGGGGGATTACAAGGCATCCTCTCGAATTATGGTGGTGAAAACAGGAAGGTCAAATTCCGAGTGGCATAAATTTTGCATATGGAATCTGGTTGAGGTGATTCTTGTGGAATTGGAAAGGTATCTATGCATAGAATATGAAAAACAGGTGTTGCACTTAAACGATTAAGTTTTACCCCCAAAAAAAATCATTTGATGCCTCAAAATGATCCTAAAAGTTTCCAACCCCAATTTGCCGAACTGGGTCCCCTTGGTAAAAATGGTCCTGTGAACTAATTCCTCCACTTTTTACACTATGAAAGCATTTATATGAATTGAAAATAATATAATTATCCAATATAAATCACACTTCCCCATTTTGGGAGGCTTTTGGTCCCCAAAATATTCTTCTGAATGAGGTGAGGAAAATTTTCCTCCAGCTTCTCTTGGGTGTACCATTTATCCTTGCTTAGAAGTTGTCCTTTTAACCCAATCTGTCAAAGGTCATGCTACCCCTATCTTGTAGTTTTGGACCGCTTCTACAAAAAATATATTTTTTCAACTTTTCCTAAGAATCTGGTGCCAAATCCTCCACAAAAGGTAGGACACATTCCTCTTTCTGATTTGGCATGGAAGACTAACATAGTTTCATATTCTCTACATTCACAGATGAGTAAATGAACATGTATGGGGGTAGATCAAATCTAGACTCATTATCTCCCACTTTTTTCAATATCTCAAAGGGAACATATCACATGACCTTTATTTTCTTACCAGGACACTGTAGCCTCTCCTTGTTCAACTGTAACCATAATCTGTCTCCCACCTTGAATGAATTCTTCGTTCCGCGTCAGTCATGGTTGGATTATATTTTTCTTATGACTTCTACAGTGTCTCTTGCACCTGTATATGGATCTACCTAATCTTCTCAATAATTTTTTCAGACCTTAAGGCATCCCTTGTAAAATCCTTTCTTACTCCTTGCTGCCCATATACAATATCCAAAGTTGAAGGTGGAAAATATCCAAAAAAAGTTTCAAATGGGGAGATACCAGTAGAAATGTGGACTGTTATGTTGTAAGAGTGCTATATATATATATATATATATATATATATATATATATATATATATATATATATAAATACACCAAATTTTCATCCCATGTCCTCAAATGCTTCTGATTGTAACCCCTTAAAGGCTGCACCAAAGTCTTGTTGACTACTTTTATTTTCTAATCTGTTTGAGGATGGAATATTGTAGACCTATTTAACTTTGTGTTCATATTCTCCCACATTGTAGTCCAAAATTTATTAATAAATCACGTGTCCTTTTATGAAACAAAGCTCCTTGGTATTCCAAAGTGCACCAAGACCTATCCAAAGAAAATTTTCACCTCTTCTTGCTCATTAATGGTCTTTTTACAAGGCATTAGAACACACTTCTTGTTGAACATGTCAACTACCATGAATAGTTAGTCATGTCCCTTGCTTGTTTTTGGTAAACCTCCCACAAAGTCCATGGAAATACTTTCCCAGGGATGAGTGGGTATAGGGAAGGGATGATATAGACCTTGTTTCCCGTTACTAGGATTGCTGGTACAACAAAGCATGCATCCTCTTATGAACCTAACTACCTATTCTTGCATCTTGGGCCAATACACATACCTTTGCAAGTTGGCCATTGTCTTCCCTACAACAAAGTTCCATGCAACCTTAGAGGTGTGAGCCTATCAAATCAATTTCAATATCTAACCTTTAGGAACACATACTTATCTATCCTATAGAGTAACCTATCTTGGAGATGGTAATCGGCTGTGCTTCCACCATCATGCACTTGAGTATGTCTCTACAACTGCTGAAACACCTCCTTGAATTCCTCATCCTCTGAATATGCCTCTCTGTATGCATCATGGGTGAATGGTTCCATGTGCATTAGAGTTCCCAAATTTGTGATATTTGATGTGGTTGGCCTTGAAAGCATGTCAACTAACTTGTTTGTGTTTCCCTTCTTATACATGGTCACCAAATGAAATTATTGTAGAAACCCCATCCACTTCTATTATCAAATTTTTATAGCTTAATTTGGGCTTGCAGGTACTATGGTGGATGGTGATATATGTGTATTACTGTCTCCTTCCCCATCAAATAGTGCTTCTACTTCTTCACAACTTGCACTAAGGCATAGAGCTTAATATCATAGATAGGGTATTTAAGAACTGCCCCATGAAATACTTCATAATGATAACATTCAATATTTCCTCCCTGCATCAAGACCACTCCCATAACATACCCACTCGGGTAGGTATCTACATCTAAAGGCTATTGCAACTTTTGTAATGCTAGAACTGGGGCTTGAATGATCTTCTTCTTTAGCTCCTCAAAGGCCATCTACTCACAATTTCCCCATTGAAAAGTCTTTCCACTTTTTTTATGGTGTGGAGTGGTGCTGCTAATACCAAAAAGAGGCTATGAAATTCCTTAGGTAATATTATGCCCCAACAAAACTCCCAACCTCATAAACATATGTAGGCACATACCATTTCATTATTACCTTCATCTTGGTAGGATCCACTTTAAGCTCTCCCCCACCTATAATTCACATACTCATATACACCAAAGACTACTGTGCAAACTCACAGTTCTTGGGATTTTTCTAGCAGCAAGTGCTTCTTTAATGTCTCAAGGACCTATGTCAAATGTGGAATGTGCTCCTCCTAGGTAGCACTATATACTAGTATATAATCTAAATATACAATAACACATGAATCTATAAAAGGGTGCAATATATCATTCATTAAACTCATCAATGTAGCTGGTGCATTACATAGGCTTAATGGAATGACTAACCACTCATACAAATCTTGCCCGGTTTTCAAGGTGGTATTCTAGGTATCTTCTTCTCCGACTCAAATATGGTGATATCAAGACTTTAAGTCGAGCTTGGTGAAGTATTTCACCTCCTGTAGCTAATAAATAGATCATCTATCCTGGGCATGGGGTATTTGTTCCTAAATGTAATTTTATTTAATGCCATGTAATGAATACACATATGCCAAGTCCCATCCTTCCCACATGGTGATGCACTCAATCGAATGACACCATTTTCTAACAATTGCTGCAATTGCTTCTTCAAATCACTTACGTCTATAATAGGTTGCCTATAAAAACCAATGTTTGGCAACGAGGAGTCCAACGATAGCTCATCTTGTGCTCTAGTTCCCTCTTGGGTGGTAACCCTTTAGGATCATGAACCACGTCCTTATATGATTGTATCAACTCTTCTATTTTTTGTTTTTGTTTCTTAGTACACCCCTCCAGGGATGCCTTGCATTTTACAAACTCTTCTATAGACCATTTTTATCTTAAAAATAGTAAAACATGCTTCTTGTTTGAATTGATTAATTTATTGGCTTGGTTGGCACTTACTGTGAAATTTTGATTTTTCGTTATGCGCATTGATGGTAAAAAAATTTCCATGCTCGATGAGTCGGTATTGGTTTTCTCTCCACATGAATATTTCATCTCACATCTACATGTAGGACTTCCAAACAACACCCCATATACATCAAGGGGAACTGCATCTAATTCTACTTCATCAATAAAATCAACATTATTAAATTATATGCGATGGATCCGGAAAATGATTCTACAAACAAAATACATCGTAGAAGTCTCAAATCTATAAAATCAACATTGCTAGCAAATATAAATTTCATTTTTTTTTACCTTTAAATTTGCATCCTTATTTACCCATCCCAATGGATATGGGCTTGGACGATCATGAAATTACAATCCCAATTTTTTGACTAGCTCCGCTACAATGAGTTTCTCCTATGATCTCGAGTCAAGCAAAGCATCAATATTTGTCTTCTTAATGTGTATCTTTATGTGGAAGAGTTTGGTAATTTATTTCTCTTCTTGTTGCTGGATTCTAGTCATATTCACATCCTTCTGCACTTATGCACACACAATCTTCTCATCCATGTCTGAGCTACTTTCATTCTAGTTACTAAAAGAAATGTCAATACGATTCTTCTTCTTATTATCTTTCTTTTTATTCTTCGAGTTAAGCTCTGGATGTAACTTCCAACAATTCTCCTCTATATGACCGTCAATGTGGAAGAGTTTGGTCATTTATTTCTCTTCTTGTTGCTGGATGCTAGTCATATTCACATCCTTCTACACTTATGCACACACAATCTTCTCATCCATGTTCGAGCTACTTTAATTCTAGTTACTCAAAGAAATGTCAATACGATTCTTCTTCTTATTATATTTCTTTTTATTCTTCGAGTTAAGCTCTGGATGTAACTTCCAACACTTCTCCTCTATATGACCGTCAATGTTACATTGGTTGCCGAGATCCTTGCACTAGTGTGTTGTGGCTATTGTCTTTTTTATATTTTTCCCCTTCTACCCCTCCTTAGAGGCATTTTGGTGCTCTTTCTTCTTTGACCCATTTAATTTCTCTTTCTTCTGGCATATGTTCTCTAGGTATTGTGCTTGTACACAAGCCTCATCCATTAATCTAGGCTTAAACAATATCACTTGCTTCTGTATATGACTTTCTATCTAGCAGATAATTGGGGAATAAATATGGGTTATTTGGAGAGAGAACCATAACTATGACCATATTTCTAAACTTTCAGGTGTACTCTTGTACTCTCTACCCTTAATTATGCCTAAAGTAGTGGCACTAGATCCATTGGTCCTCTACATACCCTATAAGGTAAAATTATAAATTTATGAGGGTTTTAAAGTCCCCCCATTTAGTAACTAGAGGATATCCATCCAACTTCAAGGTCTGAGTGTGGGTTTCCCAGCATGTCATGACACAACCTTCTAATTTCAGTTGCACAAGCAAAATATTCTATTCCTCCTCTATATGATGAGCACTGAAATAAACTTTTAATTGTTGCAATGAGTGAATTATCTTCAAATCATTGCTCTCAACTTGGTACAACTTGATATCGACCTTTGATCCCATTTTTAATAGGGATTGTGAATAGTTCACGACACTAGAACTAGGTTGATCTATTTCAGGTCCTTTCTTTGACTTGTTCTTTGTTTCTTCCCAATATCTTGATCTCCTTTCTTATTTGTACTTTGCATCATAAACCCCATATTCTCCAAATAGGATGAGAATATTTCTCAAGGTTGACATGAGGAGATTCACATTATAACTTATATCTGCAACTTCATTTGCTTCTATCCACGAAAATCTCTCCTCTAGAGGATCACGAGTGTTATTGACATATTCATCAACCATGACTAGGGTTTTATGGGTTTTCATGTTTTATATGATCTAGATCCCCTAAAAATCTCCACAATATACCCAAATAAACTTGCTATGATACCAATAAGATCCATCAACTACCATGAATATTCCAATGGATAGTTTGTCACAACAAATTTGACAAATTATACTAAAAAATCTGAAATCTATGCTACTAGGGTTTATTTCTCTTTAGATTTATGGATCTATATATTAGTGTTTATTACATATGAATGAAAATTAAAATTTATGAAGAAAGTAGAGAAAACGACATAAAAACTAAGAAACCACATTTTGCACCAGATAATCATGGGAAACCCTTTTGGAAAAAACAAAACTAGAAGGTGAGGTTGCTCTGATCTCTTTCTATAGATATAAAATGGATGTAAGTACAAAGATGCATTTCTTATGACACATGGGCTACTACAATGCACATATCCTCTCTAAGTGTTATCTTCTATATCTCTCTACTACTTTGCTTGTCTATGGAACAAATGCTCTCGAAAATAATGAAACCCTTTTTCCTCCTAATGGCTTGATTATAACACAACTCGATAACCTACTAGTGGTTAGGTTTGAATCCCTCAAATATTAACCAAAACTATAACATATACTCTTCTAGAGTATTCTTCATCAATATAATAATGTGTCTAGCCCTTTTTCCATGAGTTATGGGGGTTGAAGTGGCATCCTCTCGAATTATGGTGCTAAAATAGGAAGGTCAACTTTCGAGTGGCATAACTTTTGGATACAGACTTCGATTGAGGCAATTCTTATGCCATTGGAAAGGTATATGTGTGTATAATATGGAAAAAAAAGTGTTGTGTAAAGGTAGACAATTTTTACTCCTAAAAAAATGTCATTTGATGCCTCAAAATTCTCTCGAAAGGTTTTAGACCCCAATTTGTCAAACTGGGTCCCATTGGTAAAAGTGGTATTGTGAGCTGATTCCTCACTTTTTCCAAAACGAAAGCATTGAAATGGATGAAAAAAAATACAATGATCTAATATGGATCAATAGTGATGTGGCTCTATAATCGATGTATACTTTTTTCACATGCATTGTCAATGTCCAAAATTTGTTTAGTTTCCTAGACCTTGTAAAATTTTGGCTCAATCCATTCTACCAATGTTTTCTTGTTTCGTCACCTTGCACATTATTTCGGAAACTCTTCTATCACTTGCTTCTTAGCTTGGGTGAACATTCTAAAGGTGATCCAAGCCACTTGTATATTTTCCATCAATATTATTAGATCAACATATCAGTAAAAATATCAGGTATTTAAATCTGTGTTCAATAGTATAACAAGTGTAACTAAATCACTCCTCTTCCTCCACTTGATAAGTGTGGTTTCCACATGGAATTACAATGCAAATAAGAAAGCTTCCACAAGTCCTTTGAATGGTTTTCCCTTTTTATCTAGCTCAAGCATATAACAGTTATGACAATCAAGTTTGAACTAGTACTATTACACATACCTAATAATTTTATGTTATTATCTTTTTTTTTATTAATAAAATATTTTTTTCAAATGCATTTTACCCAATAAAAATATACCGAGTGACATATGTCCATAAAATAATTTAAATTTTCATATTTACATTTTATTTTATAGTGAGTTATAATTTTCCACTTTTCTAAACGATGGATTAATTGAACCTCTTCTAATGCCATTGCTTCTAAGCGTCCCTCCTAGAGAATTTGTTGTTGGATCTCCTACAGGCAATGTGGATTTTATCCGATACAATATTTCCTAATTTCAAGAAATTTCGTCTTTTGATCTTCATTTCAATTCCTTAAGTTTTAGCTGAAATGTATGCATATGGATCCTCCCCTGGACATTAATCTCCTTCCACCATGTTTATGTATTTATCAAGAATTTTGGATTGTGGAGCCATAAAATTTCAAGGTGGGAAGCGTGATTACATGGGCTTATTGTTTATATCTACCTTTAAGTGGATCGACCAATTATTAGATCCTAAGTAGGGTAAGATGAATGCTTCTACACATATGTCCCTTCCTAATAATCCTCAGAGAGTAGGAACCACCCAATAGACTAGTGACTTGGTGTTGCCCACCTATTCTATTGTTCCAGGTGAATATTTCATCGTTGGTGTCTATATCAAACATTCAAAGATTTTGAATGGTATTCCTAAAACAATTACCCATCAAATTTTCTCGAATTATACCTATCTTCTCTTCTAGGTTCTTTACGAGATTGAAATCTCCTCCGATTATCCATAAGTCTTATTTATAAATACTCCTTATTGCCTATAAATCTTCCAAAAATGTTATTTCCTCACTTAGACTACCAGGGCCATAGACGTTAGATAGAAATACCTCCTCCTAGGGCCCCAAATAATGGAATTTTCCTGCCATGATATTCCTACATGCCATTCAATCCTGAAAAATTATATCCTTGGTACTCCAGAAAACAATCAGACCTCCAGCACTACCTTTGGTGTCAATGGCCATTGTTTCACACCCCTCCAACATCTATCCAAAATATCTGCTACCCCTTCACTAGATACTTTAGTTTCCTATAGAATAAGGATCACCAATTTCTCCTTCATGATTCTATCTCTCAGGTGCGTCTGCGTTCCATTGCTATTGAGGCCCCAAATATTCCATGAGACTATTTTCATTGAGAGTGGGGTATGACATGGGGAAAATACCCCGATATCAATGCTACCTACCTAAATATGATTATAAATTCACCCACATTCTGGATTGCCTCTCTATTGGTTTTGTATATTTTTTACTGCATTCCCCCACACTATGGTTTTTATCTCTATTGATATGTGATGGGCCTTTGGTCGTTGATATGGGGGGCCTAATTTCCCCTTCCTGATTTTGAATGTGTTGCCTCTAATGGGTAAATAGGTTGTAAGAATGTTGTTGTTGTTCCACTTAGATGTCTTCTACAGGAAATCTTACGCTATTTTTGCATGTGAAGAATGCCTTCGCTACTTAGTGATCTCAAATATTTTCCCAAAATTCCCAATGGCATTACCTACACCTTTAAGGATGTATGATTCCCATAAATCCTATGGTAAGGAGAAATCATGTACCCAAACTCAGACCGCTAAGAACTGTTTTCTATGGATTATAACACTCCTCTGAGAATCTCATGAATAATCTAACAATATTTATGAAATATGAGCCATTTTCAGAGACTCGCTTTTAATCCTCTAAATCCTTGAAAATTACCATGTAAAAGCCTTTGGGTCTTAGGTGCAGTTCTACTTGGCCTCTTATTCTCCACTTCATTTGAATCCATTTAACTATATCCTGCTCCCTTGGCAAAATCCCCATGAATTTACATATTGGGGCATGATCTTTCATATATTGTTGTGATACCTCCAAAATATTATTCGTAATTACAAAATTAGGGTTTGTTTCTACCTTTGGTAGACATATTTTCTTGATGCGAGATTGCCATTGAGCCCCAAGAACCAATGTTTCAGTCTTACTTCTAGTTCCTTCTGAAAGGTTGGTCCTTTTTTTAGTTTTCTAATGATCTTAGGTGCAGTTCTACTTGGCCTCTCATTCTCCACTTCATTTGAATCCATTTAACTATATCCTGCTCCCTTGGCTAAATCCCCATGAATTTACATATTGGGGCATGATCTTTCATATATTGTTGTGATACCTCCAAAATATTATTCGTAATTAAAAAATTACGGTTTTTTTCTACCTTTGGTAGACATATTTTCTTGATGCGAGATTGTCATTGAGCCCTAAGAACCAATGCTTTAGTCTTACTTCTAGTTCCTTCTGAAAGGTTGGTCCTTTTTTTCGTTTTCTAATGATCATTAGTGACTATGTTTTGATAGGAGGGGGTTGTACACCTCCCCATGACTTTGTTCACGTGGCCACTCAGAATGATCCAAATGGTAAAAACCCCAAATCTAAATGATTCAGGTCCATGGATAATCTTCTAACCCTAATTATTCATAAATTTTTCTGAAACCCTCAACATTTGCATAACTCAATATTGACCAAATTTTTAATTGCGATAATAATGAATAAGATTTAAATAATGAATTTTATTTTAATATATAAGGTTGTAAATTATGTTAAAAACTTACAATAAATTAAATGAGACAAATTCAATTTGATGTAATTAATTTTTGAAATACCGTGTAGTATTTATTTAATGAAAACTATGTTTGTGTAAAATTTGGTGGCCAATTTTATAATAACCCTTTAATCCTTCATCAATTTTATAATAACATTTTTTAACATAAACACATAATTTTATATTAAAAAAAAGTCGAAGTTAAATAGTATGGTAAATGTCTTAATTTTTTTTTTTTTGGCCTGAAATATCTAATTAATTCAACTATTAAATTTTAAAAAACATAAAAAACAATTACAATTACAAATCTAAATTTACAAGTTTTTTTTGGATATTTTCATAATGGGTGAATTTTAAAAAACGTAAAATATAATTACAATTACAAATCTAAATTTAAAAGTTTTTGGATACTTTCATCATGGGTATAGTTCGAATGTAATGTAAGATTGAATCTTCTTCAACTAAAACCTTGGACATTGGACCCATGAATGAGGTGTTAAGCCAACCATGGAATATCTTAATATCTGTTGGCAATATGATGCAGAGTGTTGTCCTTGATGGAAACCCACTGAATGAAGATGAAGACATGAGATTTTTGACATGTGTTGACCTCGATGGCAAACCACCTGATGAGGTTATTCTTGACCTGATGGACTTGGTAAATGATGTAAATCTGATGTGAAATGATATGATGCTGAGTGTTGTCCTTGAATGGCAACCCACTTGATGAAGATGATGGCAACTTACTTAATGAAGTTTGTGCTTGATAGAATATGTTCTTGATGAAGTAAATATGATGTATCTACTAAAGAAGTATTAAGGCAATGAAGAAAGGAATAGAAAGATGTGCTAAATCTTATGGTGAAAAGAGTATGTCTCAAGGCATACGCGGATATGTCTAGGAGAAGTCGCGTATGCACGCTGGAAACAACGTGCCAAGTCGCCAAGATGGGAAAACGCGCTCATAAAGTGCAAAAAAACCAGGGGTAACCACCATGGTATTGACCCATTTTATTGGGTAATGATTCGCCTAAATGACTCCGTCTGTGAATACCATCGGAAGTAATGTAGTTTTGGGCTCATGGTATTGTTTTGGCTCATGGCATTGAAAAAGGGGCTCATGGTATCGGGTAAGGGTAAACCTATATAAAGAGAAGAAATTCTATATTGTGCAAATCATGAATGGTGCAAGATGTCCTAGCTGAATGAATACTTTCCTAAGTAAATCAATGGAAAGGGTTGCGCGAATGATAGATCCACGTGATGCACCAATGATGAAGAGGGGATCTAGATCTGAAATGTACTTGTATTTTCTAGATCTATTTATGGAATGATTAGATCTGAGATGAGGCGAACATCTATCTAAAGTAAAGGGTAAAAATCTGTGTGATGTATCTGTTTTGAAGAATTGCCATGACCTATATGTCTGAAGAACCATACGCTAGTTCGACGTAGAGGAAGCGCGTATATACGCGGCTTAGCTGAAGAGAAAGCGCGTATGCGCAGTGAAATTAACTCTGTAATATGTACATAAGTATACGCTGGTTTATGTGAACGGAAGTGCGTATATACGCGACATCAGAGAAAGGAAAGCGCGTATGCAAACTAGGGTTTGCTGAAGTCTGTGGTAAGAAATGTCTGATCTGTTCTGCTGGTTTACTGATATCTGTCAGTGAGTTATATGTATCTGTTTCATGGTTGACTGTGCTTAAAAGTATGGAGTGGGTCCAGTCTGAAAATATGATGAAACGTGGCCTGCAAGCTGTGTTCTAAAGGAAGCTTTGGATCCAGTGTGAAAATTGATGAAACGTGGTCCATAGAGGTGCTGAGGGTTGTAGCCTTCAGTCAGGGGGTCGTAGCTCCCTTCCAGGTGAGGCTGGTAAACGAGATCAGGGGGTCGTAGCTCCCTTCCAGGAGAGGCTGGTAAACGAGTCAGGGGGTTGGAGCTCCCTTCCAGGAGAGGCTGGTAAACGAGCGCAGGTGGGTGCCTGCGTGCTGGTAGGAGTCTGCACCAGCACATATGTTGTAAGATGTTTTCTCTATAACAAAATATTGAAGGCTGAGCAACTGCAGCGATGGTTTTCTCCCGACTTGGGTTTCCACCTAAAAATCCTGGTGTTCATGTGTGATGCTTTGTGTGATGGTTTATTATGTTGTTACTACACATGTTTACCGTTAACTTAACATCAGATGAATGAATAGTGCAAAGAACTAAGTTAATAAATATTTGCATATCTAGATCTCTGCTAATACGCAAGTTGCATGAAGGATATCCGCGTGTATACGCGAGTTTAATAAAGGAAAGTAGCGTATGGGTTTTAAAGAGTGAAAAAGTAAAAAGTTTTGAATATGCAGTAAATACTGATTCACCCCCCCCTCTCAGTATTTTTCCCAACAATTGGTATCAGAGCGGGTCCTTCTGCAGAAGCTTGATCGCTTGAAGGAGATCCGTCGCAATGGGAAGTCAAGAAGGAGTAATGTCTATAAAGCCACCTCTATTCAATGGAAGCAATCTGATATTCTGGAAGGTACGTACAAAAGCATATCTGCAAAGTCTTGGTGCAGATGTATGGGCAATCGTGGAAGAAGGTTATCAATACCCGGCAAGTATTCCTACTGATGCAGCGGAAAGGAAGAAGTATGAAATCAATGCCAAAGCAGTAAATGTCTTATTAGGAAGCATGTATGAACCAGAATTTGCTAAAGTGATGCAGCTACATTCAGCAAAAGAAATATGGGACAAAATCATTCTAAGCTATGAAGGAGACACAAAGGTAAAAAGTGCAAAACTCCAAACTCTTAGAATTGAATATGAAAATTTGAAGATGCATAAGTGATGAGAGTGTTGCCAGTTTCTTTCTTCGTCTGGATGATATTGTAAATCGAATGAGAAATTTGGGTGAAACCATAACTGATACTACTCTGGTGGAAAAGGTCTTAAGATCATTGACTTCAAAATTTGACTCTAAAGTTTCAGCTATTGAAGAAAGGCAAGATCTGCAAACTCTTACTATTTTTCAATTACATGGTACTCTGACTGCTTTTGAAATGAGACAAGGAGGCCCTTCTCAAGTAAGAGAAGCTGCTTTTAAGGCATCTACAAAAGGAAAGGAAAAGGAAGTTGTCAAAGAATCCAGCTATATATCCGATGAAGAAGAAGCTAATTTCGTGAGAAAGCTCCAACTAGGTACTGGAAGATTCAAAGGTAAGCTTCCCTTCAAATGTTTTGAGTGTGGAAAAGTTGGTCACTATGCTGCTAAATGTCCTTATAGAGAAAAACATGGTAAAGGGAAACAATTTGAAAAGAGGAAGAGTTATTATGCAAATGAAGATGATGATGAAGTGTCCAATGAAGATGAAGAAGATTCTGACCATGATCTGAAAGTACTCATGGCAAAGAAGCAAAAGAAGAAGGCTACTCGAAACAAGAAGATATCTCAGAAAACTTGTATAGCAGAAATTGAAGAAGGTGAATCAGATAGTGATTGGGGTCCTTGTAATACTCTTCTTTGTGCAAACAATAGTGAAGATAGTGAAAGTAAAGTTGTGGATCTAGAAGAAGCTATCAAGATCAAAGTTGAAGAACAACAAAAGAAAATTGATAAGAAAGATTCTATCTACAAAGAGATGATCTCTCAAATGAAAGAACAAATAGAAATGTTGAATGGACAGGTGGACAAGTATCAAAGGTTTCATACTTATGCATCCAATCGAATTAAAGAACTAGAAGCAGAAATCAACGATCTAAATGCAGATCTCGAAAAATCAAGCAAGAAGAATGAAGGACTTGAAGCTTCAATCATCTCTCTGCAAGCAGATCTTGAAGCATTAAGTAAGAAGAATGAGGAACCTCTACAACCATTTGAAAAGGAAGGCCTTGAAGCAGAAATCATCTCTCTCAAAGAAGATCTGGAAAAATCAAATAAGAAGAACGAAGAGCTGCAACAAACATGTGAAGAAAACGAAAATTGGTTGAAAGAAGAGATTCTAAATCTGAAGGATCAAGTAGAAGATGGAAGAAGGAAAGAAGAAATCTTGACGAAGCAATGTCAAGCCTTGGAGGTTGAGGTAAACATTCTCAAAGGTAAATTAGAAGAAAAGGTTAAGCTTTTGAGGTTTCAAGATAGTACTAACATTTTGGGCAATATTCTGAGTAATCAAAGGTCTCTTGCTATCAAAATTGGTCTTGGTTTCCATGAAACTGTTAAAGGAGAATCTAGCTCACAAGGAAGTGCTAAAAATTCAGAGAATGTCAATGCAAAAGCTGAAGTGTTGAAAGAAACAAAAGGTCAACCAACAATGATGAAATCTCAAAGGAAATCAGTCAATAAAGTTGAATGCTTTAAATGTCATAATTATGGGCATGATGCAGCAAATTGCAGGAGCAGATCATTTCAGCCTCAATCAAACAGTTCCTACATAGAAAGGTACTCTGGTTTCTTCAAGGGATATTGTTTTTCATGTAACAAGTATGGACATAAAGCAGCTGATTGTAAAAGGAGGAAGATTAGAAATACTCATTATGATTCTTATGATGATTTCTCTGGACACATGAGATGTTATTCTTGTAACAAGTATGGACATGTAGAAAAAGAATGCAGGTTGAACAGATATGAGAAATTGGATAACTTCCAGCACACAAATAGAAAGTTCAAACAAATCTGGAAAAAGATGGAAGACCGATCAGAAACGTAGGGAATTTTGACCCTACTGCAGTCATCCGCTCTCGGTTTACTTTCGATTGAACTTGTACTTCATGTACCTGTCTTCTTCATATCAGATGCTCTGTCAGAAATACATATAACTAGAATAATCAAATCAACCATGAGAGACATCATACATTGCTCCCCCTGTGACGATACATTACTAAGTCTCATAATGTATCCCACATCATTCCTGCAGTCAATCAGAGAAGTAAGCTTCAGAAGCGGATGACTGCAGTAGGGAATTTTGACCCTACTGCAGTCATCCGCTTCTGAAGCTTACTTCTCTGATTGACTGCAGGAATGATGTGGGATACATTATGAGATTTAGTAATGTATCATCACAGGGGGAGCAATGTACGATGTCTCTCATGATTGATTTGATTATTCTGGTTATATGTATTTCTGACAGAGCATCTGATATGAAGAAGACAAGTACATGAAGTACAAGTTCAGGGGGAGATGAAAGAAAGAGAAATTCTCAACATGTCACTTTCCATACGCGGGTTAGATGAAAAAAAGTCGCGTATACACGCGAGTTCCAGCAAACACAGTCGTGTATGCATTAATGATAAAAGAATTGGGATGACAGCTGAAGATCAGGAGCAGAGGTTCAGGGGGAGCATCAGTCTGACTGCTAATGATTGTACTGTTAGCATTATTCTGGTTATACTCATGCTAATGAAATGATACATGGTTTCTTATGTTTGAAGGTTATGGATGAGTCCTGTTTGCTTTTTGATGAAGAGTATTCGTTGCTGAGATGAAAGTCTTACAATTCAGAGATAAGGACAGATCATGCAGAGATTGTTGCCGATGACTTGCTATTGAAGGTGTTCAGGTTGCACAAGTTAAGAAGGAGCACTGGTTCAGGGGGAGCAGTAAGTTGAATACTAATGATTGCATTGTTGGCACTATGACTGCTTATTCTTTGGTTATTGTGATACTCATGCTCAAATGATGATGACTTGGTATATGGTTTATTATGATGAGATATTGAGCCTTGTTTGCTGAAAAGTATCTTTTGTGCTCACACATGGATGAGTTGGAAGTCGTTTGATTCAGAAATAAGAATAGATCATGCAGAGTTTGTTACTATGGTTGAGATCGTTTCCCTACATATGTTACTTCATGTTAAATCTTAAAGATCATGGTGATATTGGACCACATGGATGATTGACACATATTTGAAGATGTTGTTCTGGTATGATAATCTCTCTTGGAAAGATTGTATTGATGCTGCAAAGAATCTGAAGGCTTGGTTTCTAATGTGCTTATGCTACAATCGTTGATGACGATTGAAGACACAACTACACTGTTCTATCTATCTGTATTCCAGGGAAGCATTCAAATATCTCAAAAGAAGCTGAACACTGGCTTTGCCTCACAGAGAATTAGATCTGGTTAAAATATAGAAGATGGTATTGGATACGCGGATTTCCTGAAACATAGTCGCGTATATACGCGAGTTCATGCACATAAAACCGCGTATGTCTGGTTGCTGACAAATTTCTGTTTGGGGTCAGCTTTCTTCAGCACAAGATGCAGTGCTGTTTGGTATCTCTGATACTGTTTGGTATCTCTGGTGGTGTTCCAGTTCTCATAATTCTATTTCTAATGTTTTGATAAAGATGCCTTGATGATTTGTTGGTGAAAGTGTTCAGGATGCACAAACTAAGGGGGAGCCTTAGTCATATGGAAAGGTTTCTTGGATGCACAGATTCAGGGGGAGCATTAGCTCTGCTAAGTATAATGCATTGTTGGCATTATGATGGTTCTGAAATATGTTCTCTTTCTTGAGGACTTTCTGGTGTTGATCTTAAAGTTATATTTGTAGTTTGATGAAAAGGTCTTGTAGAGATCCATGATGTAAAATTGTAATATTCAGTCATGTAAGGACTTGATAAATTTGTAAACCCACTTGGTTGGGTAGCTGAGTCAAATTTTGTAAACCCACTTGGTTGGGTAGCTGAGTCAAATTTGTAAACCCACTTGGTTGGGTAGTTAAGTCTCATATGTAAATCCACTTGGATGGATTCTTGGTGATAGGAAATTCATAGAGTCATGTACTTCATTGGAAAATATGTTTGAAGATTCAGCATGAACTCAGGGGGAGCTTGGTCACTTCAGTATATATCAGATCTGAAGAACGCTTCTTCCACATGCGGAGAAAAGGGGGAGAGTATGTTGGTTTTGATCCACCCTTTGCCCTTGATGTCAAAGGGGGAGAGTGACATGGTGTTTGAATGAAGAGAAAGAATGGTGTCAAAAATGGGGCATGTGACATGGTGTCATTGTATTCTTAATGTACCTATCTGTTGTGGTAACCAAACACCATCGTGGTTGCCATCAAGTCCAAAGGGGGAGATTGTTGGCAATATGATGCAGAGTGTTGTCCTTGATGACAACCCACTGAATGAAGATGAAGACATGAGATTGTTGACATGTGTTGACCTCGATCGCAAACCACCTGATGAAGTTATTCTTGACCTGATGGACTTGGTAAATGATGTAAATCTGATGTGAAATGATATGATGCTGAGTGTTGTCCTTGAATGGCAACCCACTTGATGAAGATGATGGCAACTTACTTAATGAAGTTTGTGCTTGATAGAATATGTTCTTGATGAAGTAAATCTGATGTATCTACAGTAAGTACAGAAGGCAATGAAGAAAGGAATTTAGCATGTGCTAAATCTATGGTGAAAAGAGTATGTCTCAAGGCATACGCGGATATGTCTAGGAGAAGTCGCGTATGTGCGCGTGAAACAACGTGCCAAGTCGCGTATGGGCAAAAGCGCTCATAAAGTGCAAAACCAGGGGTAACCACCATGCAGTATCACCCATTGTATCGGGTAATGATCTTGGGCTCAAATGACCCCATCCAGGAATACCATCGGAAGTAATGTAGTTTTGGGCTCATGGTATTGTTTTGGCTCATGGTATTGAAAAAGGGGCTCATGGTATTGAAAAAGGGTAAACCTATATAAAGAGAAGAAATTCATTGTGCAAATCATGAGCATGGTGCAAGATGTCTGAGCTTGAATGAATACTTCTCTCTGAAGTAAATCTGAATGGAAAGGGTTACAGTTGAATGATAGATCTGATTGTATGATGCACCAATGATGAAGAAGGGGATCTAGATCTGAAATGTACTTGTATTTGCTAGATCGGTTTATGGAATGATTAGATCTGTGATGAGGCGAACATCTGTCTGATGTAAAGGGTAAAATCTGAAGTGATGTATCTGCTGTGAAGAATTGCAATGTCATAAAAGTCTGAAGATCCATACGCTAGTTCGCCGAAGAGGAAGCGCGTATATACGCGGCTTAGCTGAAGAGAAAGCACGTATGCGCAATAAAATTAGCTCTGTAATTTATACAGAAGTATACGCTGGTTTATGTGAACGGAAGCGCGTATATACACGACATCAGTGAAAGGAAAGCGCGTATGCAAACTAGGGTTTGCTGAAGTCTGTAGTAAGAAATGTCTGATATGTTCTGCTGGTTTACTGATATCTTTCAGTGAGTTATATGTATCTGTTTCATGGTTGACTGTGTTTAATAGTATGGAGTGGGTCCAGTCTGAAAGTATGATGAAACGTGGCCTGCAAGTGGTGTCCTAAAGGAAGCCTTGGATCCAGTGTGAAAATTGATGAAACGTGGTCCACAGAGGTGCTGAGGGTTGTAGCCTTCAGTCAGGGGGTTGTAGCTCCCTTCCAGGTGAGGCTGGTAAACGAGAGCAGGGGGTCGTAGCTCCCTTCCAGGAGAGGCTGGTAAACGAGTCATGGGGTTGGAGCTCCCTTCCAGGAGAGGCTGGTAAACGAGCGCAGGTGGGTGCCTGCGTGCTGGTCAAGTCTGCGCCAGCACATATGTTGTAAGATGTTTTATCTATAATAAAATATTGAAGGTTGAGCAACTGCAGCGGTGGTTTTCTCCCGACTTGGGTTTCCACCTAAAAATCCTGGTGTTCATGTGTGATGCTTTGTGTGATGGTTTATTATGTTGTTACTACACATGTTTACTGTTAACTTAACATCAGATGAATGAATAGTGCAAAGAACTAAGTTAATAAATATCTGCATATTTAGATCTATGCTAATACGCGAGTTGTATGAAGGATATACGCGTATATACGCGAGTTTACTAAAGGAAAGTGGCGTATGGGTTTTAGAGAGTGAAAAAGTAAAAAGTTTTGAATATGCTGTAAATACTGATTCACCCCCCCTCTCAGTATTTTTCCCTACAATATCTTACTTTCTTGTCTTAGTTGAGCTATTTCTAAACCACATGCTAATAAAGTTTGCAAGATTAACCTAGTTCCATGATATTTAGATTTATTTTGAGTAACCTGTATGTTTTTCAAGTGGCCTATGTCTTTTCCATTTTGATTTAATTGCCTTTTCAATATAAACAAGGATGGCTGCAAGGCAACAAGTCCCTGCCCTGAACTTGTACACCTAGTTTTCAGCAACAATGGTTGACTCAGCGGCATAAGCAACACTTTTGAAATCATAGGACCCAACTGTCATTTTGGTGTTGTGATAATAACTATCAAATTCCCTTGTTCCACAAGCCCAGTCTAGTGCAACTTGTAGGAGCTTCAAATCAGCCCCGATATTTTCTATACATAAAGTCTGGTTTGTAGTATCATTTGCAAGAAATTATCAAGTGTTAGTTAAGTGTAGCACATAAACAAGGCTGTTATTAGCAAAAAATAGCCCCCAGTTATGTTTTAAAATAGGACCCAGTCTAAGGTCTTGATTGTATAATTCGTATATGTATGTGTTCCCTGGTACAATAGGACGCTTGGGTGTTCCTATAGTATTGAGGACGTGAATCACTAGACTATTTTTGTAACTGTCAACGTTGTTTATGATGGAATAAGGTTCAAAGGATAATTTTTTTTTCAGTAGCTTTAATTAGTCAAAGTGGGTTAAATTCCAAATTATGAAGTTTCTTTGTGTGTGAACATAGGAGCAAATATGTACTAGATGGCAAGGCAAAAGCTAAAAGAGGTGGCAGGTAATATTTTTGCTAATACATGTACCTCCATGTTATATTTATATGTAACTTTTGATGATTCTTATTCTTTTTCGAATAACCTGCTTCTTGGGACACAGATATGTGAGTTCATCTGTCATTAGTCAAGACATTGTTCTAACTGATATATGGATAACAAGTTAAGTAAAGATACTAGAAGTGTTATTAGTGACAGTAATGGGATGTTTAATTTGGGGAAGGAAAACATAGATATTGACAATTAGTTCAGTTGAAGACATGGGCATATGTTTTAGTCATCCTAGTTTCTCTGCTCCTGTGGCATTTTTGGTGGCTGAAACTAGGAAGGCCTATGAAATTAGCGTGTGCAAATACTTTTTTTTTTCTTTATTATTCACATGAGACTGTGCAGATACATTATTATTTTCTTTCTCATTCACTCAAGATTGTTTTGATTCGTTGCTATCCTAGAGATACTTTTAGATAGAAATGCACTATATTATCTAGGATTGGGATGTTTGGGTTGAGGAAAATATGAAAATAACCAATAATTTTGAGTCAAAGAAATGGGTCTCTATTTATTCTTGACCTTTTACTCATGGAATTTCTGTGGTTGTAATGGAATTCTGGTGAAATTCTCATGTGGCTACGTTCACAAAAAATTTCATTGCCCAATTGTTCAGTGCTATTGCTTACTTATTATTTTATGTTTGTTTCACAAATACATCGACAAACACTAGCTGTAGGCAAGGTATAGGATACTTCCATTCCATACAACTTGAATGTATTTTCTCAGTTTGATGCCCTGTTGTTTTCCAACTCAATGTTGTCATGTTAAACTTCTTTTATAATTAACAATCAACAAGTTTTCAATGATTTTGAGAACATATAAACTGCTCTCATAGTGAATGAGCTTAGCTAAAAGGGAAAATATAGGTTACCATAGGCAATCTTTCCTCCAAAAAAATAGTTGAGTTACTTAGTGTAGGTCCCTGGTAGGTTTCCAATGGACATGGAATATGAAAATAAATTTTATGAATTCAACCTAGTTGAAGTATGCATTTGTAACTCGCTCTTGATCTCCTCCGATATCTACTTCAATAGTAAAAAAATGTTGATTGCATTTGTTGTTAATGTTTAGATGACTTGTCACAATTTTTGTATTGAGCTTTTTGTACTTATGGATAATTTATTATGCCTTATCTTTTGAAACTAATTTACCATATGTTGAACATATTAAACAATAAAAAATATACAAAATGGAACTTCCAATGCTAACTATAAGAAGACTTTTAACAACCACTGGCATGAAAAATGACAACCAAAGACATCCAATGGTGGGAACATACTACTACGATCCAACCAGACTAACCATATGAAGTTGGTACTAGCCAAAGACAATCTATGTTTACCATTTTAGGCGAGTATAACATATTAAGATAATTTTGCTAACCCTGCTTGTTGTAGTATGCATCCAAATTTGTGACAAAAAAATAGCTAACAAATGATGCTCATAATTCTCTGGAAACTATATGACCAGACAAAGAAGCAGGACTGGACTAAAATACAACCGTACCTAGTGAGAGATGAAAATTATAATAATCAATTCCAATTAAATAATTTCCTCAAGCATTGAGTGGCATAAAAAAATCCCTATAAGCTTGAACATCATATTTTTTTTCTCAAATGTCAAGCTTTATTATTGGAATTTTAATTTTTGGCATGAGAATTTTATGCGTAGTTAATTCTAAATTTACTGTAAATTATATCCTATATACAAGAAGAAAGTATTTTACCTAGTGCATGCAAAGATCTGGTCATAAGTCAATGCATATTTCACATGGATTTTGTTTTAATTTGAGAAGAAACTTACACTTGGCATTGCTTCTGAATCTCCTAACCATATCATGCAATGAAAATGATATCAATATCCTTAAAAACATAACTGTGAACCCAGTGATACCATAAGTTTCCTTAAAAACCTTCTTGATAGCATTATCTCTCCCAGATCTCCTAGCAGGGTTGAGGTTGCATGAGCATTAATATAGCTGACCTACAATGTTATTGAGGATATGATAATCATTCATTAACCCTTGAAAGTTTCAGTAAATAATTGAAACTGTATTAATTCTACACCACTGATAAACCTTGATTAAAAAATCAAAAGCACTCACCTCTTCCGGTGAAATTCTTGCATCTTCTAGAGCTTTCCAAATGCAGATTGAAACCCCAAGTCCACCAGAGTGTGGATCAATGTTCCTCTCTCACTGTGGTGTGCACACCCAAATGACATATTATATATATATATATATATATATATATATATATATATATATATATATATATATATATATATATATATAAAAGCTTTATCAACAACTAAGAAGGATGAAACAAGTCGTGGCAACAATTAGAACCATTATCACAACTTTTGCTTAGGAGTTGTAGAATAAAAAAAAAAAAAAAGTAAATAAGATGCAATGGTATGCAACTACAAGACAATACAAGAAATCTAAGCATCAATATTACCTTGTTATTTCATATACAAGCAATGCCCCAATAGCTCCTCTATTATGAGATCCTGTAATTGATAAAAAAAACTCTTGTATCGCTTGAAAGATATAAACAAACATCAAGAACTTTATCCCACAAATGCGCTAGATGAAAAATGCAGTACAAGAAGGGCAATGAAAAATGAAATACAAGAAGTGAAATGACATAGATTAAAATCATAACAACCATATTTTTAAAAATGAATAGCTAGCACAATCAATGATGAAGTTTCTCCTAGCTTCCTAGATGTTGTACATGAGTACACAACTCAATATGTGTCAGTTTCTACCCCATATATGGAAGTTTTAGGATCTGCTCAACCTGTACTCTATATCAAGCCTCAATAGTAATCTATAGGCATATACTCTCTTGACCCAACGATCATTGATCAATACTGAAATTGTTTCAAGTAGGATATGAGGTTACAAACTCTGAGCAACAAAAACATGAATCACCATGCCCATCACACCAACACTTTAGTATTCCATGATAACACTCTACAACAGAAGTAGAAATGAGAACTAGCTGAAAGTTAAGGTCCAAAATGTCTTCATTAAATTGCTTTAAAGAAATTTAATAAAACCTCGGTGACCATGTGGGCCCTCCCATGAGGGAAACATGCCTAACCTCCTTCTCCATAACATAGCATGCATGCAGGGCCCTAAACCACGCCACCTAACATTTTATTATGCTAATACGTCTGCTATATGCTAATATGTCAATATAGGAGGCAGAAGGAAAATAGATGAAGACCAAAAAATGTAACTGAAACTATGTTGTCCCACACCATCTATTAGTATTACTTGTTATTACTCCTCTCATACTAGCTCTGCGACCTCACTACTATTTCAGCCCCATAAAATCATAACCAGTATCTGGGCACTAGAGTAAGGTCCCTGGATTCAGAGAGGACTCGATTGCAAGTCATATTATTCTCTGTCAAGAAGGATAAGAAACGAGCCAATGAGATAATTTACCTCCTCAAGGAGAAGGATGAAAGGATTAAAGCCTTAGAATACAAGTGATATTCTCCTATTTTTCCAGCTCATCAACAACTGTTAGAAGAGAAGCGAAAATTAGCATAATAAATTTTTCCTAAGAGGGTAAAATGCCACATTGAATGCACATAATCAACTAATGGAAGGAAAGATCAAGGATTTGGAAGCTGTTCAAAGCAAGACAACTGATATATCCTTTAAATTGGATGAGGCCAACAAGGTAATACAAAATTTGAAACATGAGCTAACCATTTATGAAATTAACCCTACCGTGGAATACAAAAAAAGATAATAATATAATGAGTTAGTTTCTGACTACTGTTATGGGGGAATACATACCAGGTTCGAAAGAGTGTTCTAAATTACTATGGTGCTACTAGAAGCTTTGTTCCAATATGTATTACCATACAAGGTAGGTAGGAACAAACTTTCAAGAAGGAAAGGAACTGATGGGAACGCTGAGACCTAATCAATGATGGATACAACATGTGTATTCGCAAGGGTAGTAACAAAAATTGCAAGCCGCGCCTTCAAAATTAAGACCAAAAAAAATCTTACAAGTGGTGCCCATACTGCTACTTCCAATCTTTGATCTGTTACCAATGTTGTTACAAGGTGATGGGCCTTGCCTCTGCAGTCATAAACATTCCAGTGCATACGTATGTTTGAGAGTGCAACTGCTGTTCATCAGGATTCCCTAACCGATGCTAGTAACTCTCAGAAATTACTAGGCCTTTTGTATGCTAAGAATGATCCCCTTTTGTATTGTGTTTGCAGGCTGGGAAATAGCATATGGCAGACTGCTATAGAAGTACTGTTATCTCACCCAAAATTTCTATCAGACGTACTCTTATTTTTCTGCCAGATGGTGCTCAGGATGCACGTCATAATGCAAAGAAGACATGTCCTAGTGTTATTGGGGAAGCCTGATACACACCCTCAAGACTGCATTCGGGAATTCATAGGCCACACAAAGTGAGCTTCATAGGCTGCGTAAAGTGAGCTTTAGCCAAGGTACTTGTCACTGTAACTTGACTCTCTATACTATAGATTGATTTATCTCCTTGGCAGAGCGAATTGAGCCGAGGTTCAACTCACAAGACATTGGCTGAAAGATTTACCTTCTGCAGCTGAGACATTTAAGCAACTGGATGAGTATCATCTATTCCACTGAATGCTTCTTAAAACTACAATTCTACCAAGCATTCAGAACTACAATCCTGCCAAAGCTCTGAATTATGCTTAAAACTACAATCCTGGAAAAATTGGAACATGCAACTGTGATTGGTCCTGCCAAACCTTGAACCTGCAAATGTGACAATTGAGACATACCAGGAGCAGCCGAGTGCCTGGTAGCCTTTCCTGAAGTCTACGAGGGAGGAGAAAATCGACTTGGTTTTTTACATAGCTCCTATGGTTCTCTTGTTGGTAGATATTGCATCAAAATGCTAGTAGACACCACATCAACATGATTTCTCATAGGTGTCAATAGATTGGCACATCCTTTCCAATTTGGCTAGCAGTATGTTTCCTGGGCACATCCTTTCCAATTTCTCTAGCATTTCATACTGCTAGACTAATGCTAACATTAATTTAGTTTATAAGTCTGAAATATGAAATATGAATGAAAAAAACCAAGGTAATATAAGCTCGACCTCAGGAAGAGGCCAATACCTCTAATTTTGATGCAAACTACATAAAACACACAAACAACATATTTCTTTTCATAAGACGACATATATTTCTGATCTGAACGTAGGATTGATTATTTTCTAAGTGAATTGAATGTATACTATGATTGTGTTAGGTGTAAAGAACTGAAGGAAAAATAACTTTTAAAAGAGCTTGCACATACTAAGTACTGAAATATCAACAGAAAGCAAATAAAACAAACTCAAACACTATGTGATGACGGAGTTCGTCCCTCCTGGACTACGTCTCCGGGTTCGCTTTCAATTGAGCGATCGTTGTATTAGGAAGGCACTGATAATTTTCTTACAATGAGATTCCAACTGAATAGCGCCCTTCGACACTGTTGGACTTTGTCAAACGAAAATTATCTGACTCGGCTTTCCGACGACTAGCTTACAACAACATGCGCTGAATAGAAAATACTATGGAATATTTCTTTGTACACAAGTTTATCCAACTAACTATTGCACGCAGGCACTGTTGGATGTTGTGTAAACATGGCTCACTGAATCGTCTTTCTGTCGCCTATCTCCGCGCCCAATTTGGCTTCACGATGACCAATTTATGCCAAGTAGAGCTCTGACCATATGGAGGAAGAACTGATTTTCAACTCTCCAAAACAACTCCTCAAACAACTCTCTAAATTGGCTCTCCAAAGATGGTTCTCCCAAATTGCTGTTGGAAATGCTTCACAATTTTCTGCCTCCTTAAGTTGGTGTAATTGGGTAGCTTATATATCTTTTAGCTTCGCTCTAAATTTGGTTTATTGTTTTTTATATTAAATGACTAATAACAACTATATCTTATGGTTATTAATACATTAATATTTAAACACACCCACTTTCAAATTTAGCATATGGTTTTTGTTTGTTATGTTTGGCACTAATTAATTTGTGCCACCTCTCGGCCATGTCACCAACATTATGCCACCTTCGAGCCCATTCAAAGTTGGTTTTACTTACCTCCACGTCTGTGTGCACATTTGTTGGAGTTTGAAGCCATGTAACATGGCACTAACCACTTTTCGTTGCCTTCATTGGTTGACTACGAACTCCATTGAAGGTTGAAGCCATGTAACAATCCACCTTCATAACTTTTCATTGGAGTTTGTAACCACCTTCATAGCTTTTCATTGGAGTTTTGATGCACATCTCCATGGCCTTCACATTACCATGTCACACATCTTTCCATGACCTTCGTTGGTGGATGGAGCCACGTCACCATAATGTGTCCCCCACGTGATGCACACGTGATGCATTGGATTCAGACCTTCATTGGTTGCATTACGATTTGGACCTTGAACTTTTTATGCATTATGTTTATTAACCATGTGTATTATGTGCCTTTATACTTAGGCTTTAGCATATATGTTACATACAACATAAATTAACATGGTAGAGTGGTGAGATAGATTTATAGGTTTAGGCTAGGTTTAGGGTTCAAAACCCAATACACCCATTTTTTTAACCAAAATAATTCACTTTTTACTTTTTTACCATTTTATCGACGAATTACTATGCGACATGTGTCGGCGTCCAGTACTTTGACTTCATTAGGGGAATTTTGAGGTCTAAAATGGGCCTCCTAAGGAAATTATAAAATAATAGTGGAAAAAATCTAATAAGATTTGATGACATCATCAAATTTTAGAGGGAAAAATGAAAAAACTACTTTTTCAATTCATATTTTCAAATTATCTCCCAAAGTTTTTACTCAAATTTCGAGCGGGAGTACTCGTTGGATGCGGAATTTAATTCCCCATCCAAGGAGTACCCATGTTGCATACTTTCGATGGGTCCTACTACACGAAAAATGAGAAATACATAAAAAAAACGTGATTACAATCACGTTTTTTTATGTATTTCTCATTTTTCGTGTAGAAGAGTTCATCGAAAGTATGCAACATGGGTACTCCTTGGATGAGGAATTAAATTCCGCATCCAACGAGTACTCCCGCTCGAAATTTGAGTAAAAATTTTGGGAGATAAGTTTAAATACGAGTTGAAAAAGTAATTTTATTATTTTATTATTTTTTAATATTTTTACTTTTTTACTCCAAAAATGGTGAATCATCCATTATGGATGACATCATCATCTTGAATCCTATTGGTTGTTATAAAGTTTATTTTTGTTGTACATTTTTCTTATGAGGCCCATTTTAGACCTCAAAATTCCCCTAATGTTCCCCGTCGTCATTGAAACTTTCACTTGAAGTTTCTTCCTCATACGGAAGTCAATTTCCGAACCGTGAGTATCGCCAGAACTAGTGCGACGAGCACTTTCATTTGACACTAGATTTACGACATTCTGAGACTGGTAGCTGTCAAGCGTTCAAAACTTTGACTTTTTCTCTTATTGTCATTGAAACTTTGATTTGAAGTTTCTCCCTCATATGGACTCCGTTTTGAATGAAATGAATTGCGCCAGGTTCAGAATGACAAGATATTTGCGATCGTTTAGGTTCCACACTGATCCAACAAATTCCATTTTTTAACTTGTGTCTGCTGCAAGGAGCACAAATACCTTCTGTATTCTTTTACTGCACGCAAGTGCTTCAATAGACTACACTTCCTTCTCCTTCACCTTTGTCCTTCGGAGCCATAAGTGTCGAATTGTTTTCTGCATTTGGAAGCATGAAAACCAGTTGTATTCTTTGTCTGCATGCCAGCTTCATCAAGTTACACTTCCTTCTCCTTCACCTTTGTCCTTCGGAGTCATAAGTGTCGAACCGTTACCTGAATATGTCACAAACCTGTAATACAATCTTTCACACTTACATGCATGACTAACACAATCAAACATGACTTAAATAATTCATCAGACTAGCCAAGAGTTTATCACATACTCTTTGGTCAAGTTTGCATCATGAACAAAGAAACCAACATCTCATCGTTGCTTCGACGAACAACGAAGAAGATTTATTTTTGTTTGTCTTGTCGAGAATTCATTGTCACTTCGACCTTCCTGGTCGACATTCAATCAATGATCACTATGAATAGACTTGATGTATCCATCTGGATCAATTGCTTTACATAAGACGACATATTACAAAGAAAGCTTAAAAAAAGGTACTAAATCTTAATACGAAATAATGCTAGACCAACAATAACGATTACTATAATCTCATGCTGTGACGACATGGACAAAAAATCTAAGGCACCCGATGATACAACCATTGGAAGAGGCCATATATAACATAGTTATAAAGTTCAGGGGAAGCACAATGAGGGAGATTTCATAAATACCACATAAACTAAAGGATCAAAACCCCACAACACAAACAGAGAAACAAAGGTAGAAAACATAGTTACCGATCAAACAAGAACTATTACCTCAAAATGAGAACTCTAACAAAAAAAAACATCAAAACACCATGAAAAAACAACCCGAAAATGAAAAGTTGTATTCTAGAATAACCTTTTTTTTTTTTTTAAAATTTCGGGGTAAAATTTCAACATTTTTAAAAAATGGAAGCAAAAGCCAAACTTTTTTGGTGCAATAACACCCCAAAAATGAAAAGTTGTATTGTGGAATAACCTCTTTTTTTTTCTTTTTTCTTTTTAGAGTAAATTTTCAACATTTTTTAAAAATAGAAGTAAAAGCCAATTTTTTTTGTGGAAAAAACACCCCGAAAACCAAAAGTGTTGAAACAAAAAATTTAGAATAATGAAAATTTATATTAAAAAAAATAAATGAAAAAAAACATTTTAAAATAATTGCAAAAAAAACATAATTCATTATATAATTTAAAAATAAATTTAAAAAAAATAAAAATATTAAATTAAAAAAACAAATTTCAAAAAAAAAATAAATTTTAAAAAATAAAATAAAATAAAAATATACAAATTAAATTTAAAATATAAAATGAAATTTTTTATTAAATTAAAAAAAAAAAAAATTAAAAAAGAATATATATTAAATTTTAATAAATTAAAAAATTTAAAATAAAAATTTAAAAAAAAATTAAAAATTAAAAAACATTATTTAAATTAAAATAAAAAAAATAATTAAAAATGAAAAAATAAAATAAAATAAAAATATTAGAAAAACAAATAAATTAAAAAAAAAAATTTAAATTGTAACACACACACACACATATATATATATATATATATATATATATATATATATATATATATATATATATATATATATATATAACATTTTATTAGATTAAAAAAATTTAAATATTAAGATACCAAATTAAATTTAAAAACAAAAATATTAAATGATTATAAATAAATAAATAAATAAATTTTGAAATAAAAAATAAATTAAAAAAAATAAAATAAAATGAAAATTCAAAAATCAATTAAAAATGGAAAATGGAAATAAATAAATAAATTAAAATTATTAAAAAAAAGAATTAAAAAATAAACAATTAAGAAAAAAATAAATAAAAATACTAAAGTTTAATATAAATAAAAAATATTAAATTTTATGTAATTAAAAAAAACATTATTTAAATAAATAAATAGTAAATTTAAATAAATTAAATTTTTTTTATTAAATTTATCAAATTAAATTAAAAAAATAATATAAAATTTAATAAAAAAAAAGGGTTTAAAATAAAATATTCAATTAAATTAAAAAAACAAATATAAAATTGAATAAAGAAATAAAAATAAATAAAAAATATATTAAAATAAAAAAAATAAAAAAAAATCAATTTAAACAATTTTTAATTTAATTTGAAAACATGACTTAGTGGCATCGCCCAAGTGACGATGGGGGTCGGCCGCTGCAGCAGGCGGGGAGATGCCCAATGACCAGCCCCCACCGCCACCTAGGCGATTCCACTCTATTTGTGTTTTAAAATAAAATAAAAAAATTTATTTATTTGAATTTTTTTTTTTAATTTTAATTTTTAGGAAATTTTTTTTTTAATTTAATAAAATTTAATTTATTTATTTTTAATTAATTAATTTATTATTATTATTATTTTTAATTTAATATTTTTTGGTTAATTATTTTTTTTTAATTGAGACAGGTATGCTTTATTTATTGAAAGGATTTGATTAGGTCGAGGCCGAATCAACCAACATTACATAACAACTAGTCAACTTCCTGTTACAATTTAAATCTCGATTCATGGAATGCAAGTTTGGAGAGGACTTTCCTTGTTTATTCTAAGTTCTCCTATCGATAGAAGACATCCTTTGCTTGCCATGGAATCCGCTTCATTGTTCGAGCTTCTGAGGATGTGGAAGAATTGGTAGGAGGTGAAGTCGAGCAACTTAATATTTAATCTTCGTAACGACTTGTTGAGGACAACGCTGTTAAACTTATCCTCCATGTTGAGCTTTTTGATAAGGATTTCTGAGTCTCCAAAGGCTTGGAAAAATTTGATGCCTCTATCACGTGCAATATGGCAGGCTTTTAGAAGGCCTAAGATCTCTGCTTGGTTGTTTGTTCGCTGCCCAAGTCCCCAACAGAAACTATCTTTTCTTGTTCCATCCAGGGAGTAGATAACGCCACTTGTGCCTGTTGCCCCGGGATTTCCCTTGGATGCGCCATCAAAAAAGATCGTTGTTTTGCTTTGCTTCCTCCACCATTCCTGAAAAATGTCATCTGGTTCTCTTAATAACCATTTGGGGTTGGTAAGGGGAGAGACCAATGGTTGCTTTCTGACTTGAGGGGTGAGGGCATCCATCCAGTTCTTTTTTGCGGGAAGGAGTGAAGTGTCTGCTTTGTGAGGTTGTTGTAGCACTGATTCGAGGGGGAAAGATTTGGCTTTTGCTGCTACCTTTGCTGGAATATGGGGAGTATCATTGAAGATCTGCTCATTTCGGGCAAGCCATATTTTCCAACAAACATATTTAGGAATGGAGAGCTAGACTCGGTACCAAAGTGATTTGCTGGGGATGCTGTGAGGATAACACTAGTTCCAAGTAGAAAAGATCTTAGCCACTGAGATGTATTGTGGAATTGATGCCTGTAGACCATGGAGGGTGATTTCCCAAACCTCTTTTGCAAATGAGCAACCAATGAAAAGGTGGGTCAAAGTTTCACTGGCATTTCTACATAGCACACACCTGTGAGGGCCAACAATGTTCCATTTTTCCAAATTATCCCCTGTCAGCACCTTGTTATGCATTAGAGTCCAAAAGAATAAGTTCACTTTGGGGAGTCCGAATGGATCACAAACCTACTTCCAAAGTTTGGGAGGCTGATTTCTGTCTTTTTGAGGTTGAAGTGCACTGTATCCTGATGTTGTGGTGTATATACCAGATTTTCCCCAGCCCCAGCTATCTGAAGTTTCCTTTTAGTATTAACTGCTGATGGCACAATTGCTCTGGCACTCTGGGAAGATCCTAGGCTTGCCAACTCCCATTTATGTCCCATGCAGATATTTCGTCTAATCTGCAGATGGCAGTGTTGATCAACCATTCGTGCATATCATTGATTTCTTCGTGGTTTCTGAGTGGGGCATGGCCCATTATCCGATCATCCTAGAGTTTAGTTTTATTTCCATTGCCTGGGATACGATATAAATTCCATTTAAAAAATTTTAATCTTTTGTGGCAGAGGTTCCATACCTATGTGTCGGGCGCTGTGTTTTCTGCCAGCAGTAATCTTAGGGGTGCTCCAAGCGCATACTTAATTCTAAGAGTTTTTCTGACTAGATAATTTGGTTCGACATACATTTTCCACAGGATTTTGCAGCCCAAAGAAATATTGGCGAGGGAGGGATCACGAATCTGTAAGCCTCCATCATCAATTGGAAGTTTCACCTGTTGGAAATACTGAGAGGGGGGTGAATCAATATTTCTTTTCAATTGTTATTTTTATCAATTAGATCTCTTATATTTAGAACACAAAATGAACTATAAGAATAAATGCTTTTATTAATTTCTTCTTTGCAATAAATCAAGTACAATATACGTAGGGCTCCAACCCTAGATGAAGACACTGATCTTCAATCTCCCAGGCTCCAACCTGTATTTGCCAAGCACCGACTTGGACTTCCAAGGATCCAACCTTGTCAATTTTGAGGCACCAACCTCAAGGGCTCCAACCCTATTTCTAGTTTAGGCTCCAACCTGGTTTCTTGAGGATTCCAATCCTCTAGGACTCCAACCCTATTCTCCAAGGCACCAACCTCGTCTTTTCGAGGCTCCAACCTCTTGGGCTTCAACCCTTTACTTTGTCAATATATATTTCTTTCTACTTCACGACTCCCAATGTCTTCTTAAACGAGCCCTGTCAATCTTCAACTATCCCCTCACTTAGTCTCCATGTCACGTCATCAATGACAATCTTGATCTCTTAGAAGGTGTCACCATTGCTCTTCATCATACCCAAGCAAAGATCTCCAAATCACCTCATGATGACATCATGGTCTTCAATGATCTTCACAAATCTTCAATGTGTCTTCAATCAGCAGCCCTAGTTCTACACCTTCTCTAAGCCTTTTCAAGGGTCTCTTTAAGAACTTTCCAAGTCGACTTCAAAAAACTTCTTTAATAGGCCTGCCCACACCAAACAATTCTTCAACAATGCTTGCACAACAGGTTCTATTCAAACTGCTTCAATAAGTCAACAAAAAGGTCTTCAATATACTGCTACAAAAGTCCTCCAAGATTCTTTAAGGAAATTTTCTTCACAGGTAGGTTCTCTTCATGATCCTTCAACAAGGCTATGGCACTGCTCAACAACCTTTTCCAAGATGATCATCTAAACTCTTCAGGAAAGCTTCAAGATACTTTTTTCTAGTTCAAAAGACTGTAAGTAGAGTACTTCCAAATATTAATAGGACTAGCTTAGTGTTTTCTCAAAAGATGCTCAAAGAATGCTACAATGGTTGTTCCAAATTGTCTACTCCTAAATGAGGTCTTGTTGCTTCAATAGTGCACAATAGGTTTATTTCGATGCTTGTTGATAGCTTCAAATGTTTACCAAAAAATTGCTTCCACACCAACTTGAAATGGGTCCGAGTCTCTTCAACATTAAGCAATAGCTCCAAGCTTTTTCTCACATGTCTGTCACTCCGTGCACTTTCAGAAGAGACTGGTTGAGCCCTTAAATTTACATTTCGATTCTCCGTAGCTAGTTGACTTCAGGTATGAAATATATACTAGTTTGCTACTATAGGTCCTAAACATGTGTGACTTTGTGTGAGGTTTGTTTCATACTTGGTTAGGCAGAGATATGAATATGAGCTTGAAGCTATTACAAACTCTTGTAGGTGACCGAGCTGACCGTGGTGAGTTCCTGGTGGCTTATCCGAATCCACAATCCAACATTAAATTCAGTAAAAGATATTATCACAGGTATGAGGGTTAGTTAGCCCTGTTATTGCTTGTTCGAAGTTTGTTGCAGCACTTAATTACTAGTCCAAGCTTCTGCAACTGCCTTTGGTGGTGTCCTACAGCTCCTTGCTTCAATTGTCCAATAATCCAAGCTAGATTTATCACCCAACCGAAATTTTCCATAATTCTCCTTAAGTTTTATGTCCTCGGTGTCGTAGCTATTGTTCCTTATCTTCTGAGATATCTTCACCGAAATTCCTTGGTAAAATGAACAGTCTGAACCTTATTTTTATATGAATTTGACGTCAAGATGAAGGGACACGTCTTTCGGGAGGTAGGCCGACATGAATGTGTGAGTGTAGGTTGGCTAAATTAAAAAATAGGATATATAATCTTCAAAATTCGATTTCTCTTAGAGTATTTGGAGTTAGGAGGCGTATAATAGCTCATTAGAAACAGGAAAGAGTCCTCTTCAAGATGGTGAAGGTATCATTGTGGAAAGATGCCTCCAAGGTGTCCAAATTTATTTTTCTTTGTGACTGTTCTTGAAATTTTTAGTGCAGAAGGTGATTGGGACAACAAGAAGTTAGCAGGGATTCTTTATTGTCATGACTCTAACAATGTCATTATACGTCATCAAGTATGGTGAGGTCATTCATGTCATATCTTCCATCATTGTCCATGTTATAAAATGTGATTTCATCATGTATGTTCTTATGTGTGATAGTGTAGCATTAATCATGTCACCAACCATGTCATAGTGTAGCGTCCATCCATTTCCATCAAGAGAGCCCATCATAAGATTTATATTTCATCAATGTATGGGCATTCATCTATAGTCCTCCTTATAGTATCCATCAAGGGCTTGTATATTAGATACACCATTGGTACTTAAAATTTAGATCACTATGAACATTAATCAATGCACATGATTGGTACGTGGAATCTTTAGACTCCTTTGTTAAGAGTATATTAAGAGTAAGGACATCATACGGGTTCTAGGGCTTCTTCATGGTTAGTTTAAGCACATCATCACTAGGGTATTATGATCAATGGACATTTAGGGCAACATCAACCATCATAAGAATTTGCCATCACGAACAATGCTATATTGATATCAATGATAAACTTGATTAACATCACCAACTCCCAATTCGCCAGATGAAATTTTCGATGATTCCCTTTTCCTCCTTTCCAAAGGAATTCACTAAGGAGCTTGGAGATCTGTTCCATGATGTTTTTTGGAGCCAAAAGGAAGGATGCTTGGTAGATGGGGAGTGCGGACAACACTGTTTTGATGAGGATCAATTCCCCCCCCCTTGGTGAGCTAATGTCCTCCTAGGAGGAAATTTTGGATTTAATTTTGCTGATAATTTCCACCCACAAAGATCTCTTGTTAACACCAATTGTAAGAGGCAGTCCCAGGTACTTAATTTTATCCCACTGGGAAAATACGACGAAACCAAGATGCTGGGAAATATGAGTGAGTTCATGCTGCTCAAAATTCGATCCATACACTGCGCTTTTTCTGTCATTAATTAGATCTCCAAAGACTCTGCAGTAGATTTTAAGGACAAAGTCGAAGGCTTTTTCAATTTTTGTTGAGGCACCTCCAAGTAGAAGAGAATCATATGCATAGAGGGCGTGATTTATGGGATTCAGGCCATTCAAAATTATTATGCTAGGGAGAGCTCCAACATTCAATTCCACTAATAGCTTTCTGCTAAGAGTATCTGCCATCAAAATGTACAGGAAATGGGAGAGAGGGCAGCCTTGCCTCAATCCTCTTTCAGCTTGAAAATAAGATGCAGGGTGCCCATTGACAAGTAGTGCAATCCAGGGCTTTTCAATGCAAGCTTTTATTAGGTTGAAAAACTGAGGGGAGAATTCGAAGGAGAGGTTGACCCTATCAAAGGCATTGGCCATATCTATTTTGATCAGGATCCCCTTCTCTTTCCGCTGCTTGATGGAGTGGATGGCTTCTTGCACTTGAATTACATTATCCAGGATGTTCCCGCCTTTGAGAAACCCCCCTTGGGAGCTAGAGATTAGTCTCCCTAGTAGAGGTTTAATTCTATTTGCTAGGAGTTTGGCCAGGATTTTGTAGGAGGCTTTGCATAGGGATATGGGTCTGAATTTTCCAAAGGTTTCAGGGTTGACTTCTTTCAGGATTAAGGCTAGGAAGGTTGAGTTGATGCCTCCCGCTACCTTTGCTTTTCTTAGAAATCCTTTTATCATTTTCATCAAGTTAGTTTTGAATCTGTCCCAACAAAATTTGTAGAACTGGATCGTGAATCCATCAAGGCCAGGGGCCTTGTCGTGTTCCATAGCCCAAATGAATTTGATAATTTCTTCTTTTGAAAAGGGTTTTGTGAGGGCGTGGTTGTATTCTAAGCTGACAAGGTGGGGGATGTTTGAAATAAGGTTAGTTGTCTCTTCTTCGCTGCCATCTATCCTAAGCCCATAAATATTTTTGAAGTGACTCTCTGCTACTGATTTGATTTGATCAAACCCTTTACAAATCTATCCCTCAGCTGTTGTGATTTCCGTGATGTGATTGCGAGAGAGATGAGGTCTGTATTGACGATGGAAGAAGGAGGTGTTCCGATCCCCAGCCTTGAGCCACAAGCTGCGGGATTTGATTCGCTATTATTCTTCTTCCATGTGGAAGGAGTGGTGGGAGGAGCTTTAGGCTTGCACCTCTTTGTTTAGCACCTCAGAAGTGATATTTATGCCTTCCATTTCTAGTTGCAGGGTCTCCAATGACTGAAATGCTTCTATTATCTGACTAGTTGGAGTTTTGATGGGTTCTCTTATCCACTCTTTCAGGGCGTGCTTAGTGGCCTTTAGTTTTTTCTCCCACACATAGCTTGGGGACTTGGTGATTGGTTTGGCCCAAGCTTCTCGAATGGTTTCGAAGAATCCTTCTCTTTTAATCCAGAGAAGGCTGAACCAGAAGGGGATTGGGCCCAAGTCTTCTTTAGCTTCCACAAGTAGTTGAATGGGCTTGTGATCTGAGGTATGTTTGGGGAGGTTTTTTGTTGAGATTAACATTTTTTCCATCAGCAATGTGCCTTGGACTAAGAATCTGTCCAGACTGGCTGAAATGTGATCATCCCCGGTTCTGTTGTTGGTCCAGGTGTAAAGGCCTCTCACCGGATTGAAATCAAGGAGATCCCACTGATGTATTAACTCTTTTACCAAAGAAAGCATTTGATCTCTGTTCCTGTTACCTCCCCTCTTTTCTCTTGGTTTTAGGACTATGTTTAGGTCTCCAGCTAGAATGATATTACTAGGGGAGTGAAGCTCCAAGAAGGCAGAGAGAGAGTTCCGACACTCTCTTTTTTCAGCATGAAGTATGGGGACATAAAGATTAAATAAGGCTAAGTTCAACTTACTTGTGTGATGCTTTAGCTCAGTGAAGATCTAGATCTAGGTCTCATGGGAGTTGAGCTGGTGGAAGTGTTCATCAGACCATAGAGTAGCTAATCAGCCTGAGGAGCCCCTTGAGCTTACTATTTTTCCTGTGTTTTTCTTCCACTTTGACTTGATAATATCGAGAAGGGCAGGCCCTTCGATTTTAGTCTCTCGGAGTATGAGGATATCTGGGGGGTCTATTTTCAAGAGATATTTGACGACTTTGATTTTTGATGGGTTCCCCAAGCCTTTGTAGGTCCAAGAGACTAGACACATTATTTACTGGGGGAGGGGTTAGAGTGTGCTCCCTTGGGAGGCCTTGCTCTGGTGTTTCTCCCAATGGAAATTTCTATTGTGGGTTGGATTCCTTGCGTTTTTAGCCTTTCTGCCTCCTCTTCCCTGACTTCTTTATGTGATTTCCTTCCGGCTCTTTTCGAAGGTCTCTCAAAGGTCTCATCCTCTGAGGAGCAGGAGTTGTCTGCCGGCTTTTTCTTTGCAATTTCTGCATATGAAGGGTTGTAGGGGCTGCCTTGGGATGCTCCAAGGGGGACTGTTTCTTTGCCCTCTTTATTAGAGGAGGGGGGCGCATTCTGTTCCATGCTGTCCGGGGCTGATTCTGGAGGGTCTGCAGGAGTGCTTTCCTTATCATTGGGGATTGAGGCCTCATCCGAGATGGGGATGGGACTCCTCTCTTCATTCCTCTGGACTGTTGTGATGTTCCCCTTTATGTTACCTTTTCCATTTGATTTTGACAATGCTACTTTCTGGACTAGGGAACACTGCTCACCCTTTGATTTCTCACTCTGCTCCTCGACCTTTTTCTTGTAGTGCCTTGCGAAGTGTTTGTAACTGTGACAATGTCTACATTTGAAAGGGTGTTGTTCATAGTCCAGATCTTGAATGTGGGACCAACCGGAAACTATTATTTTGATTGCTTTCGACAACCCTTCTTCTAGGTCTAACTTGACGCAGATGCAAGCACAAGAGTACTGGTCTTTTCTAACAGCTTGATCAATATATTTTCTGAGGGTATTGCTAATAATCTGAGGGGACTTCTGGTTCTAGAAGTGGAGTGGGAGGTGAGGGAGTCAAACCCAAACTGGAACAACAGAGGGCATGTCTTGGGTAGGATCAAAGTCAGGTGACCACTTGTTTAAGTATAAGCCCTGCGGCCCCATGAAGTATGGGCCATTCCTGAATATGAGACTTCTATCATCTGAACTTTCAAACACAAACACAAAGAAGCCTTTGCCAACAAAATAACTTTTGATACCTTCTTTGATTAATGGGATCCAATTCCTCTTTACCCAGTCTTCCACTGCTTTGGGAGATGACTACAGGCCCGTAAAATGCCCTATGAGGCCTATTTCTGCGAGATTCAGGGCGGATCTGCAGGTTTCTTCTTTCGAGAGAGCCACCAAGGGGATGTTGTCCATTTTTTTTACAAACTTCTATTGCATTGTTGTTGGAGGACGTTTGCAGCTTGAGGCCACCAAGTTCTTGAAGGCACTCACCTCTGGTGGAAGAGGGAGGGGTTTGGATCCCCCTCTAGAGGCCATGGTGGCTGGAAGGAGCGACTAGGTCGTGCATTGTTCACTGTGCGCAACAACCTTAGGACTGCTCGAAAATTTTTCTTAATTTTTTAATTTTTGATTTATTTATTACATTTTTTAAATTTTAATTTCCAATTTTTTATTTTTGACTTTTATTTTATTTTTTAAATTTTAAAATTGTTTAATTTTTTTTTTTAAATTTTGTTTTTTTTTTTTTTTTTTATAATATATATTTTAATTATTTAAAATTTATATATATATATTTTGATTATTTTATTTTTTTTAATTTAATTTTTTTTTTTTAATTTTAATTTTAATTATATGGTTTTTTTTAATAACTTAGAAAAAATTGTTTGTGATGTTTTTTATTTTTATTTTTTTGGTTCAATTTTTGTTTTTTCTTTAAATTATGTGTTTTTTAAATTTTTTTCCTTTTTTATATAATTTTTGAAATTTTTTGTTTTATTAATTAATTTATTTTTGCTTAAATTTTTTTATTTTTACAAGTTAATTTGTTTTTATTTTTACATTTTTATTGGTTTATATATATATATATATATATATATATATATATATATATATATATATATATATATATATATATATTTGAGTTTTTTTGTCATGTTTTTCTTATTTTATTTTTATGTTTTATTACCAATATGAAAATCACCACTTTAAAAAAAATGGTTGATATTGCATCAATACTTTTCAAAATTAGCATGAAAATCACTAACATTTTAAAACAAATATTCATACTTCATAAATAAAAAAATTAAAGTGTCCAAAATATGCTAAAAAAAAGGGTGATTCTGCATCACCACTTTTCAAAATTGGATGTTTTTTTTTTTTGCTACCTCAAAAAAATAAGTACCAGTTCAGCTACCTATTTGATCATAACTATGTTAAAATTCAAAATGAAGTTTTTTCTTTTGAATAACCAAAGAACCAAAAAATTTAGATGATGTTAAAGGAACATCCATGGGAGGTCCCCTAAATCTTAACTTCGTTAATGAGAATCAAATTCGAACAAAATAAAAATAAAAATAGAGGGGTAGACAAGCAAGCTCAAATCGAATATCACCAAAAAAAACATAGGGTAGAGAAGAAACCTCCATATATCACTAAAAATTGGCATCTTAACAAGTAGAGAAACCTTAAAAAGATAAGCCCAAACAAAAAAATATATATATAAAGAAGAAATAAGATAATTTAAGATAAGTGAATACCACTTCAATTGTTATAACTACCAACTTAGATCCATCTTAACTACGGATGTACCAAGCACCCAGAGGGATCAAAATTCTCAATATGGAAGTCTCTTTGTGAATGCAAAATTTGAACAAATGTTTACACCGAGATTTGATTCCTCAACTTGGTAGATCTAAGATATATACATTTTTAATTTGTTAATGTAGATATTATTTTATGTTTTTAAATGTTGTGTTAAGTGGCAACATATCCCTCAAATATTTTATTCATATTTACTCAAGATGTGCATTGCATTATCAAAGAATTACATATCTCATTCATATTGGAAAGTAAAAATATAAATGGTTTTTTCAACTTTTAATTCTTTTATCTCTTTATATGTGAAGTTGATATAAAATTATGTTACTTAATATGAAAATTGAAATATTTTCTTTGTGGTAACACAAGAATATATATATTTTTAATTAGCATTTCTATTTTAAATACTATATATCAACTTTTTGTTAAACATCTATGGAGTATCACATCTCCTTCACAGTAGGCTGTAAGATCAATATTATTATACGTGTTGGAGGCAGTGTATATTGCATTAGGTTGTCTATTAACCTGAGATTAATTTCTGTTTGACTTAAAAAAAATAAAATTTATCTTGCTTTCAAGAGGAATGCATCTCTCTCTGCAATATCAATTTCAAATTTAATGAACTCCCTCTCTCCTCTCGCGCTACTACTCTCCAGGATACACCATTCACGAAGTCCGTGCTCTTTCTAATTTGCGGCGTCTTGCAAACCATCAGACTTAAATTGAAATTGTGCATTCTTATGGAGATATTTACAAGGAGTTGATCTTCTTGATGGGATAAAGTTCATGAGAGGGAAAATACCGTAGAAGCGATAACAAGAACACCGATGAATATCTACATGCCAGATCCATCTGTTACAGGTTATTTCGTACTTTTTATATTTTGCGCTTTTTACCTTTTCAATTTTTTTTTCATGTAATTTGAAAATTTTGAGATATTCATCCCAGCTTAAGCATTTGAACTTATTTTCACATAAATTCATACATATTTTTTTGTTTCTCTGTGAAAATTTTAATTTTTGTAAAGTTGTGTGGGGTTTAAAAACGAGATCTTATTTTCATATAAATTCATACATTTTGTATTGTTTTTAATTTTGTTTCTCTGTGATTTTTTTATTTTTTTTAAAGTTGTGTGGGTTTAAAAATAGGATCTTATAAGTACAGATAGGTGTTAATTTTTATTTGGATGAAATTTGATTTATTATAGATGATCCTCTCACTCCAATTAAGTTAAATTAAATTAGATAATAAAGTAATTAAGTTAAATTAGATATCAAAGTAATTATGGTTGGACATAGGTATAATTATTAAGTGTATAGTAGAGAATTAATTTCAGTAATATTTTAGACATTTTTACTAATATACATAGATCAAAGACTGAACTTATTTTATAGGTATGTATTTTTCACCTTTTTAATTATATTAGTTAATTAAAAAGAAATTCATATGGATGAGTGACTATTAAATAAGTTATGGCTTTTTGGGCACTTGGTATTTATGAGTGATGTATATCTTCAGGATAAAGTGGAGAGTGGCTATTAAATAAGTTATGGTTTTTTGGGTACTTGGTATTTATGAGTGTTGTATATCTTCACGATAAAGTGGGGAGTGAAGTGAATCTCCACGGTTAAGAATTTGTTATATGTAGATAATTATACTACTAATAAACATTTTAATGCAAGGTTATAGAATTTCATAATTACATTTTTTTGCATGGAAGCCATCTATGTGACAAACCCATTTGCATGTCATAACTATGATATGAAGTTATGACATTATGCAACTCATTTCACACGGAAATGGTTCAAATTTCTAGTCATATTCATCAAAAGTTCAAAATTTGATTTTAATTTTGAGTTGGTAATGGTTCAATTATCAAGCTAAGTGGATGAGATAGTTCAAATTTAATTTTGATTTGAATTTGAGCACAAAGATATAAGGTACAAATTGAATTCCGATCCATGTTTATATAGTGGAGGCCAACCGTGAATGTTGTAAAATTCAAAATTGAGGGTATAGATAGTGAAAAACAACTATAAAGTTTTTGAATCCTTAAAAGCTAGATTTCTTAACCAATAGGAAGATTGTTGGTCAAAGTTTCATGGTGTGGTTCCTACTGAGGAATGCTCCATAAAACTAGGACGAAGGGATAATTTCTAACATACATGATTGAATGTAAAGATAGGAATTGTAACTAAGGAAGGAATAAAAGGATATTGACTAATCATTGTTTCCTTGTTAGATGTTTTATTGGTCATAGCTTCTTCATTAAAATTCTTGTTGACTAGAGTTCATGTTGATAATGGTTCCCTGTTGGGCACAATTCAATCTATCATATTAAAATTTTTTGGCTAAGAAAGTACCCTAATAGAATGACCGACATGATGGGAAATCTATTCAATAGGATTATTAGCTAAGTTCTTATTCTTTTTCCTTCGTTGAAATTTCCTTCATGATTGATGGTTCCTGTGGTTATATTTTTTGTTGACCAAATTTCATTCATCAAAGTTCTTATTGGTTGTAGTTTGTTTATCAAAATTCTTATCTATTACATCTTTCCATCCTTTAGTTAGTTAGGGTTCTTAATCAAGAAATTCCTTAGAACTATGATCAATATGAATTTTAACCAACAAGACCCAACATCAATACTCAAACTTAGATCAATTAGGGAACAAGACAATCATAGTTCATTGGTCATAGTTCCCTGGTCAAAATAATTATCTAGGAAAATTACTTCTAAGTATCACTAGCATGACATCTTATTAACAAGAACTCAAAAAGAAGGCATACAGATATAAGCTTGGTCAAAGTTCTTCTTTGTCACAACCTCTTTTTCGAATAGGGACACTCATCAACATTGAAACAAAAAATATTTATTAGAGTTCTTGGCCAACAAGAACTTTGACTAGGGAACTATGAAGGGACTATGAACTTTAATAAAAAAGAACTTTGTTTATTAGAGTTTTCTTGGTCTTAGTTAGGGGTCATGAAATTGTTTTGGAACTATAATTGTTGGGAACTAGAGAATTAATTTTTAATTGTGTTTTTTAGATATAGTTGAGATATTCTCTCAAATTATCTCCCTAAATATGGAATAACTTGGATCTCACAACAATTCAGAAAACCCTATATAAACCTATTGTATTATTGTATTTCTACCAATTTTAATATAGTATATGAAGCATGAAGAATTTTGTGATTATTATATGAAGACACTTTCAAAGAGAGATTAATGAAAGTTGAGATGCAGAGTAGTTGAAAGAGAGTTTCCAGATAAAAGGAGGTCAACACTCACAAATTTATCTAAAACGTAAAATAAAAAGCATGAAAAATGTAAAAACGTCATCAAAATTTGATTTGATAGGCATAAGGGATTTGAAATTCCAAGTCTGCCTTCAACTATGACGCATTAAAATTTAGTCTTATCAACCAACTTCATTAGTAACTTTTATGTTCAGTGAAACAAGTGACTATTTAGTACATGTTTTTTATTATTTTAATAATATTTACTTTTGGTGAGCGTTAAGATGTAAAAAAAATTATTTTATTTTTATTTTAAGTGTGGTATGCTTTTGGTTTTTTCTTTGTTTTTGTTTTTAATAAGTATGGTTTTAAAGTTTTATAGAATATATTCAAAATTTCAATTATAATTTATGGAATAAACAAAATTTTAATTATAATTAGATTTTCTAATTAAATTAGTAAATATTTATATATTATTTATATTTAAAAAAATATTTTTAAATTTTTTAATAATTTTTAATTATTTTAGTTTATTAATAATTAATTTTCCTCAAATTTAATAAAAAAAAATAACAAATTAAAACTTAAACAAAAACTAATATGATTAAAATAATATGTGTACTTAAAACTAATATGATTTTTGTTTATTGAACTAACATTTAGTATGATGTGTTTTTATGAAGATTCTAGAATTAATTATATTCATATTATTATCAATTAGTTGTTATCATATAGTCAAATTTTTTAGTTTGAAACAGGAGATATTTCAGCTCTTCTGGAATAGAGGCAAAGGCTCTAACACAAAGGCAGAGGTATTGGCTTTATGGAGTGCTCTATGGATGGTTTACTATATTCAATTGACTTTATGGAGTGCTCTATGGATGGCTTACTATCTTCAACTGCCCACAATGCACACATATGGGGATGAAAAAACGGTTCTTGATGGCATCACTGGGAAGTCTTGCTTCCAGCCTAATGGTCTATAGGGGTGGATTCAGCTTATTAAACACCTAATGACTATGCTCAAAGAGCCACCATTGCAACATATATATAGAGAGAAATACCATAGCAGATCACCTCTCAAAACGCATTTGGAATCATAAAGATACAACACTATAAAAGTCTACAATGATGAACGTTGTGTCCCTGCGATCCAGTAAGCATTCCCTTGGTTGACTCCAAGCAGTATGGATGTTTCATTAAAAAATGATGTGTGGTAATAAGTGCAAAATGTATAGTAGCAAATGGGCATCAATTTATATCAGTTATTTCTACCTTTGACTAATTAATTATATATTTGTTGTTCACTTAATAACATTGAGTTCATTTGGAAGGCTCAAGTCATTGAAGGTATGATGGGAAAAATCACTAAATTATAATGGATTCAGATTATGTGGATTTTCAAATTTCATTTACTAACATCACATAAACATAAAGGAACAAAACAAAAATAATAAATAATAAATGAATTATTGAGATATGTACAATTGTAACTTTTTATTGCTTTTTATTTAAAATTAACTATATTTAAACTAACTGCCAGGTAATAGCTACCATGTAGCATTAGATGTAAACACTATATTGATTAGTGGAGGAATTATACTTCTCCTTCATATGAAAAAGTAAAAAGAAAATTATAATATTTTTTACTATCAATTACTTTATCTCTTTACTATTAATTACTTTATCTCTATATAAAGTTGATGTAATATTATGTTATTTACAAGGGACATTGAAGCATTTATTTATGGTACACTTAAAGGTTTTTATTATTAACATGTACATTGGATATTGAAATATTTTTTTGTTATTAACATTCGTTTAAGATGCGTATTATTTTATTTCTTTTAATGTAAGGTTACATGACACATCTCTCCCATATTGAGCTGTAAAGTCCCTCTCAACACAATAACCAATAATATTTCAAATAAATAACTATTGAAATCATTATAATAATAATTAATAATGATTTAATTTTTTTACATTTAATATATACAATTATAAATTATTTTAAAAAATAAAATATTTTTTCTTATACATATTTATAAAAAATATTATATATATATATATGAGCTAAGTGAACAGAAAGAATTATTTGATTGCTATCGTACTTGGCAAAGGGACTAATAAGACAAAGTTCTTATCCTGAGTGGGCTAAATGGTTAAGAACTTGTGATTTCTCTTGGGAGGTCAGTGGGGGTAGGATTGTCTATGGCCCGTCAATCAACGAGCTAGAGAGATAAACATCCCTGTTGTTGGACGCCTTATTCCTTGCGAAGTCATGAATCACTAGTATATGTAGCTTGCAAGCTATTACATATACCCAAAAAAATTGCTTAGTTCCTTGTTAAAAAAAAACTTACTCTAAACATACTTGAGACTTCTCTTAAGAGAGTAATTATCCACTAGAGGTTTGATCCACTATGAAAATACCTCTTAGGTAAAGAAAAACGATTAGATTGCCCATATCATATCTCTATTAATGGATTTTTAAGATATCGCCCTGTTTTATTACATTAAAATGATTTATAATAAAAAGATAAATTATATTGAAAATAAAACTATTTAGTGACCGATTCGTTTGTTTGAGATTTTATAAAGAATATTGAAGTATGCACACTATCAAATTAAAACAGTGCAATGACCATTAAACTATCCTAAGTGGTTGAAGATTATTTAAAACTATGTTTAATAATGGTCGTTGTCATAATTTAGCATATACGAGTTATTTTGAACTCATTTATGAAAATCTATGGGTAATTCCAAGAGAGAAAGGGGAATTTTTGGATTAAAAAAAATGTTATTTTGAAAATTTTGGGATATTAATTTTTTTTGAGTTTTTTTAATTTTAATTGATATTATTTTATATGAATGTGAGGTTTAGAGTTGTGATATTTTTAGAGTATTTTGAAAGAAGATCAAATAAATTCAAATGTAGTTTATAAATTGCAATTTTAAGATTAAAGGAAATACTCTCTATTTTACTTTTTTAATTGAAGTAATATTTTCCCAATTGAAACAATGATTACAAATAGGTATCTTAAGTATAAGAAAGAATTTAAACAACATAGACGACAAAATATCTCCTAAATTTGCTTTTAACTCTAGCCAAAATTAAACCAATGGTTCTTAGCTCTAGTGGTTGGGATTGTGGCTTGCAATCCCGTCCACCCATGCTCAAGTTTCTAGAGGCATGCTCTAGCCTGTATTGTTTAGGCTCAAGGAGTGGGCGACCCTAGGGAATTTTCACTTTGTTTGTGGTCAATATGGGACATCTCAACTCTTGCTTAGTCATCGAATCTTTCTTTTCAAAAAAAAATACCACATTTGGCTCAAGTAGGGATGACATAAGGATCTCAGTCTTGGCTAGACCATTGAGAGATAAATAACACAATCATTTTGTAGAATAAAAATAATATTAAAAATACCATCACATCAAAATTTAAGGAGAAGTTGTGGGTGATAACGACTTAAAGAAAGAAAAAGAAACTAAGATATTATTGGGAAGTGATCAACTCAAATCTCAAAAATAAAAATTTCTCTTTGTTTTGACTAATGTAACATTGCTAAAATAAGGAAAAAGTCTCCTGATATTTACAGTGAAACTGGATGTTGGCCAATTTCAAAACACCATGAGATGCAAGAGTCTATCACCCTTGTGACACTAAGAGGGTTGATGATGAAAATAAATTTCTATTAAATTGTGCAATTTAAATTCATGTTAGATATACATTTCCAAATGTTTGTCACATTACCAACCTTATTGTCTTTTTAAGTTAACAAAACCATGGTGATCTTGGAACACTACTCTTAATGCTTTTCAAGTATAGAAATAAAATGCTAAAGATTTCTGAATAACCCCTTATCTTCTTAAGATCTGAGAGACCATTTCAATCTTAGTGGATGTTAATCAAATTATCATTCTCATAACACAAAAGTACGAATATAAATGATGACATACATATTAGAATATACTTGCACAACATTGATCACAAAAAATACTTAAATTATAAGATACAAAAAAACCACTATACATAAAACTAATTGAACAAGTAGGAGGTAGACCTTTATAAAAATTTTCGACCTTACACCATTTGTAAGGACATTGATGGCCAGTGGGGAAAATCCATTAAGATCCAAACTTTAAAGCACTAGTTGTAAAGGCAAAGATGACAACATAAACAAAGCCATAAGTTGTAGGAGTAAATCACACTTTTACTATTAATATTTTTATTAACATGAGAATAATTTTAGGGTGGAAACACGAAGGTGGGTTACACTTTTGTGTGAAACACGCCCTAAAATTTCACTCTCCCACAAGTTCGACCGAAATTTTGGAATTAATTTGGCTGAAATTTTTTCGCCGTTTGCGAACTTCTTTCGTCGTTTATGTTGACGGCAATGACAACCAAATTTTTTGCCAGAGATAGAAAAACCGATGTCAAAGGTTCGTTGAAAGTTTGTTTATAAATATAGCGGCCCGCAAACCGTGGGAAGATTGTTGGGGAAATATATTTCTATAATTTACAACATTAAATTATAAATCCGAGGCTCGTTAGCTTCGAGGCGCAAGTGCAGGTAATGCAGGATCAGAGCATCTAGCCTAAACTAGGGAAAGAAATCAACTTGTTGTTTAAATACGAAATGATATTTCTTGTTTAAAACTAATCAACATGCTCAAAAAATAATAATTATATTGAAAAAGAACATCAATCAACAATTTAACCACTGCTTTAAACTAAACTATGATATCAATCATGTTGATTAGAATGTAAACAAATGAGAAATGATTGCGCAATATTTAAAATAATAATCTATTCAAGATTTAAAATAATCTATCTACTTTGGAAATCCACTTAAAAACAACCCAATACAAATATCAGAGTTTTTATTTACAAAGAATAACACTACCTATCAATTTAAATATCTCACTCACTAAACCTATTCCCTATATTTAAGCATATGAGAAATCATTCTTTTAAGAAAATAAATTCTAATATTTAACTATGAGAAACTTGATACAAATTACCCTTATCACCCAAAGATTTAAAACCAACCGAGACAAATCATTCTTTCTTGAAAATAAAATAACACTATCATATTAATTACGAAACGTTATGAACTACTTACATAATTAAACTATGACAAATGATAGCAAAATTAATCACACTCTAATGCTTAATGAAACATAGAATCCTAATCGAAAATATGAATACTAATCCTAAATCCCGTGACACACACAGATCTACTAAATTCAATTTAACACAGAAAACTTAATGCAAATCTAATTTTGTATTTAATGCACAGAAAAATCATAATAATGCACACGAGGATTTAATCATGATTTAACAATTCTCTGACTGTATTTTATCTACAATCAAGAAATGTGAAATTCCAGATTTCGTATGCAAACATGGCTTTATCATATTTAAACCCACTCAAAAATGATTTGAAATTGAAATGACTGAGAAAATATGAACTAAATAAGAAATTCTCTTGTGTCCTACAATACATGAAATTGAAATATTTAGAAATACTCTTTCGCTGAATTAAATTGTAAACCACACAAAGGCACAAGATTTATAGATTGGAAGATAAACCATACTAAATATGAAATTGCTGAAATGAAACACACGGTAACTAAATTGAATCAAAACACATAGAAAATAAAAAAGAGGAAGCTCACCGATAGGGTGTTGGTGGGCCCTTTCCAAGTCCAACCAGTGGCTTCAATAAAACTCACAGGATAATGAGATGTGGCCCACAACATCAGAAATTTAATATTTGCATTAATCGTTGTCAATATGAGTTACAAACAAATTTGAGAGATATCTAACATAATTAAAACTTACACGAAAGTATGAAAAAGCTAAAACTTCAGTTCTATTGCATAAACATCCACTTACAGTCCCCACTATGCTTATGCATATCCTCTGCTCCTTCTCCTCTACGTACCTCCCTTACTTCTCTCATAATCCCTAGCTACATGTAGAGCATAAAATTTTAGAAGGTGCAGCTGATGGAAAACAAAGAACAACCAAAACTAAAAAAAAACAAATACAAGAGCAAAGAAATCGTATGCAATCTTTTGGAGAGCCTTCAAATGGATGATGGTTGGGTTGCATAGCTAGAGGAACTAATTCCCATTTTTTAGCACATAGAAAACTCATCAACCGCGGCCCTCCACGTGGCTGAGCCGAAACCATTCAGAACCAAAAGCATTCAATGATTCTGTACTTAACTTTGCACTAGAATATTCCCCTGACTATAACTTCTTCTCAATGACAATTTTTGCCAAACGGTTTCTGGATTACCTGAATAAGGGTGCTCTGAAAAAAATCCGTGTGTTGGAATTTCAATATTCCGCCCCATTTGATCACAAAATTCATATTCTAACCTACAACAATGTATTTCGTACTTAACTTGCAGTAACTAACTTGTGGAGATTTCCGGCAATAGAACCTTACAACAATTGAACTTAGTGAAACTATCATAGCAAGTCATGACTAAATCATCTCTAATCATAGAAAATATTAAGAAAACCATTGATACTTAACCATGAGGGGTAGGAGATGTATTGGCGACAAATAATGGAATTATGATGTGAAATGAGTGTAAAGGTTTCAAAATTTAGGTTATGAATGCCGGTCATATATAGTGGAAAATTGGGCATATTCGAGGTGCAACATCCCCCCATGCCTAAGGGTTTGCATGTCCTCATGCAAACAAATCTCTTGCTCATTGACAAATTCTTCACATTGCTTTGTAGATTTTTTTTCTTACGGGACAACATTGCTTGGATATTTAAAGGTGTTGGTTCTTGTGGAGCAACACTATTCACATTTAGTATGTCAGTGTGTTACATTAATTTACTGAGCAATACAAATTGAGGATAATAAATGAATGGATGAGGGAGAGATGATGGATGAAATGAGGTGGTGATGGAGATGGTGAATGGGTGGTTGCATACTCTGTCTTAATAAGCCAATGTCTATAGGTGGTTTCCTTTATCATTTCATGGAAGTAATGACTTCATCCCAATTCCTGTTATCATGGAAGGAGAAGACACCATAGAGTCTGCTTTGATTAATGCACCATAAGGTTTCAATTTTACATGGTCTTGTTATCAGAGTTTATGCATAATGAATGAAAGGAAATATAAAGATAATGGTTCATGAAGGGTGGAATGAGAAGTGCTGAATCATTAAGCTTCTTTAACCTTCTAATGAATTAGATAATCATAAGCCAAATTTACCTCAATTTTTACCTTTGTTGTTGATGTGCTTGGCACTGCCAGATGAAGTGGAGGATGAACTGGAGCTGATGTGTATTGATATGGAACTAAGAGGAAGAACTAGAGCTACAATGGGTGCTGATTTGGATTCGTTGAAGGAAGCTGAAGTGCTGAAGGATGAATTGAAGGATGAAAAATATGATGAAGGTCCCCATCTCCCCCATTCCTATGGAGTTTCATGTCCCTATGCAACCAGGAGAAATGAATGAACATGTTGTGATAGGGAAACCTATATTGAAACAAATAGATTGCTACAAATGAAAAATGGAAATGCTGATACAAAGATATAAACTGTTGCAATTTGTGTTGAGATCTCAAAACCACATAGTCTTCAACCGCTACACACCCATGTGCAATCTTGCATATGTGAATAAATGGTGTCAATTTCGAACATAAGCAATAATCATTGGATTACCGACCATTGAGGAGATCGTTAACCAATGCGAGATATACCACCTTTCATGTCAATGGGAATCAAGGCACTAGGTACATTCTACTAGCCATGAATGGATTTGTCGGAGTTGAATGGACTGCAGAATTCATCCACCAAGAAACATTGATGTATTTCCTTAGTAGATGACGAGGATACCTGCCATTAAGGCATGCGGGCTCCCAGGTATCTAACACTAACCTTGGTCCCAGATAATGTGTTGATGTCGATGGGACAAGGCTCGTTGGCAGGTGGGCCTTAAGGAATCCCACATCAACCAACTCGAGTACAAACATAAAGACATGATTTGAAGAGCTCATCCAAATTTACAAACTTTATTGGAAACCTTGCTTGCAAGTTACTTGGTTTTCAAGAAAAATTCCTGTCCAGTTGTGCCAGACAAGCTAGTTTTCACAAAAGGACTTATTTTTCTCTTTACTATTTTTATTTATTTATTACAATATTAAATTTCCTAATATATTGGAGAAAAAATATCCTCCTTCAAGTGAAATAAAACTTCCAATGAAGCCATGTGTGGATCAGGTACAAATATATAATCATGCCCATATTTAACTTATAAAATATAGAAGGTATATGAGCATGAACAATAAACATCGTTGAAAGATGTGATACAAAGAATATTTGGAGATGAGAGTGGTAATTTGACTGGATTGTGATCTGGAACCAATGATCGATGTAATATTTGTCGTATTGGCTGATTTCTCCATTTGGACCACTCTGAAAGTACTCCTCGATCATGCCAGGCAAACTTGGATAATTGGTCTCTAGAATTCATACAAAGCTTGTTGTTGGACATGGTGAAATTTATTCGATCTCAGGTTCAACTGGATGCTCCCCATTGGATTTGGTACATGATTTATCAATATCCTTGGTAGATAGGCAGGAGGAATCAAGGGAGACTTCCAAATATTTTTCTGGTTGTGGAGAGAGATAATTTCCAAAATGCGGTTAGGATGAACTCTTCCTAAGAGGAAGATACCTGAGCTATTGCTAGGATTTGAGAAAGTTCTTCGAGGGAAATTCTTCAAGATCTCAATCCTTCTTGACTTTCTCTTGCTGGTTGATGATCTCTGTCTTGCAACATGGATTAGTACAAAGGGTTATTACAACGCCCCAAAAATGCTTTATCTTTAAAGGGTTTGAAATTTTAATCTAAATGAATTAAAACTGATTGCAGTAAAACCCACCAAAATTTCATACTTGGACAACCAAACTTTGGAGCAACCCCACCATAGTGGATGCGTGGCTCTTTAGTCATGTCTTACTGTTGAGGCTACATTTTGTCTTTTCTTCCTTACCTTCTTTGCCCCTTTTGGCCTAATTTTGACACATATATACTTCCTTTTTCCTCTCCTAATCCCTAATATGGCCAAACTTTCATCAATTTTTGTTCAAGGTAAAAGGAAATACAAGTATAATTGTTTCTACTATTCTATAGCTAGTTTAGGAATTTTTAGTAACATGCTTATTTGTTAACTTACTATTATGGGTAGAATGATGGATTTTTTGACTTGGAGGAAAACTATGTTCCTTCAACTATCTTTCAGTTGATATGCCAGCATGCCTCAAGATAGAAGCTCCAGCTCAGCAAATTCGATGCTCCTTCCAGCACTTCGACAAATTCAAATATCGGTGAAGGACCAGCTGGCCACTCTTCATATAAGTGGAATTCAGTTGACTGAAATTAGGAACCTTCTTTCTATAGCAACATGCGATTTTGATAAGAAACTGATAAGTTCGAATTTAGGAAAATTAGTGTCGATTTTGTGGATTACCATATCCATAGTTTTCAACGTCCTACTCTATAATATAACCGCTACTAATTTTGTAGCTAAGAATTCCTATAAAGGCAAATACATATGATTTGATTGAGAGGTTAATGTATTTCATTTAAGCTATCAATACAAACTGCGATTTCATGTTCTAAAGGTGAAAGCTGAATTCTCATGTTGATGCGTTCTTGATTAACTATGAATTGCTGTGAATTTGATGAACCTCTGAGATAAGTTGTTGTAGGTGTATTTAGTACTGTAATCAACACTTTCTAGGGTGTGGCAAGGGCCCACCATAACCAGTTCAGCCCCGTAGATATAGCTAGAGGTAATTCATAAATATAGTTTGATTCAGTTCTTGATTGCAGAGTTATTTGTTTTTGGAAATCGATTTCAGCATTCGATGTATGTTGCCGTAGCAGAGTAATTTTATATCTCCAGGATCAGGTTGGGAATGCCATATTAAAACCCTGTGATTGGAGCTATAAACGTGTTTCATTCCTTCCATAATGATTGTGTTCCATCCTTCACCTCATATGCATCGTTCTGAATTGAGCTTTTCTCAGAAACAGAGTTGAGAAAATACTCCGTCATCCCTCTAGATAAACGAATTGCTGAATGCATTTATGCGTGAATGAATGGAGCCTGGTTGTATACATTTAATTCAATCTTTTTGATGAGTAGATAGGGCTGAAATACATATTTCTAGATCGATTTCAGTAGAAGAGCATAGCTCAGATTTCAAATAGATTTAATGGTTAACTACTTCTGTGTGTTGAATGGTCCTGTGCATTAAGTAATCCGCATATCATTTATGTGTGCATAGATTAGATTGATGACCATAGTCCAATTGCTATAACAGATGGATGTCATTGTTGAGTGAATGATTTTGTTTGAATTCTATGCACTTGGTTCGAAGAAGAAGAGTTTTGTTTACATTGGAGTTTTGGCTTATCATTGCTTAAGAAAAAATAGGAGTTTGAAGTTAGATTCATTGGAGAGTGACAGATATAGGTTCTTTTGGGGTCTTAGCGGGCAAGTCACTAGGAGACCCATGTGTTGATTAGGTAGAATAAAGTAGATGATTCATAGAGTAGTTTTGAGAAAAAATTTCTTCATTTATTTGGCATGATTAATTATATGTTTGCAGTCTTGTTTCGTCTTACATAATATTAGGGTTTGGAGTGGGAGGTCAAAGACTAATTGTAGCATTTGGGTCAAGTTGAATTAGCAAGATTGCTTGGAGTGAGTGCATATTCCCTTAAGGATAGAATCTTAACCAGCATTCCTTTCTGGATTGATGCTTGAAATTGTGTGTTAGGTGCAAGCTTCACAATTCCATGTCCATAAGAATAGCAGTGATGAAGTGATTTAACCCCTGCAACTTGGTTCGGAAGAAATTATTCATTAAAGATTAAAACATTTTATTGCAAGTTTCAGAGGATAATTAGATGACTGCCAGTGGTAGTTTATGTGAACTTGTCAAATCTTAGTTTCGAGATTGAATTCATTTCTATTTCCGTGTCTTAATGCAACGTGTGTTGATTGAATTGATAACATTATCTTATTGCAGAAACCAAAGTGTCGATTGCTGTAGAAGTTTGAGTGAATTTTTCAAAGTATAGTTGGAAATTTTGATGAAAGACAACTGTAATTGAAAGCTGATCTCCAGAGTAAAATTGTGTATTTGATAGCTTGAGTCCATTTCAGTTTGGATTGAAAAGTAGAAGTTGGGGATTAACACCGTCAGAAGTAAGTAATACATATATAGATGGGTCGAATAGGTATGAAAGATCAATGGCTATCATAACTGAAGTCTGTGTGTGTAAAATCGATATTCAAACTAGTGTGATAGTGTACCTTTTCGCTTGACACCAGTATAGTGAAATTGGCATGAAGTGTTGTCATCAGAGTTAGTTAGAGATACCATTAGTAATTGCAAGTTCACTGTGTGAGTGTGGAATCAACTTATAGGGTACTGAGATTAGGTAATTCCTTTTTAGTGTGACCTCCAAAGATTAGAACTAGGGTTTTTGATATTTTCGGCAAGCAATGAGTTATTGAATCAAGGTTGTTGTTGATTTGGTAATGTTTTTGGTTTCAGATTAATGTTGAGATAAATTGAATAAGGGTTTCAAGTGTTCAAACCAGAATTTGTTGATTGTTCCTATTTTCATGAATTGATCTATTTCCAACAATGTGTGTTTATAGATGCTTGTGTGTGCCTCAATTCTTAAACCAAATATCATAAGGAATCATACAAACTTCGACTCTAAAAGTTGAATCTTAAGAGCACAGTACAACTCGTGTTTACGAGCCTGGATTGATATACAAATATTGGTGAATTAATTTGATAGTTATTTCACACAAAATTTTGGCACCGTTGCCGGGGAATCTGTAATTTCAAGATTCAGGTAATCATTATTTTTTGAAGTTCAGAGATCTTGCATGGCTATCAGAGGATGGAGAGAGTACAGTAAGACATGAGTGAAGAGCCACACATCCACTTTTTTGGGGTTGCTCCAAATTTTGACTGATTACTGCTTGTTCTCAACTTTATTCTTATTTCCTTATGCATAGAAGTAGACCTAGGGATAATAAAGGTAGATTTATTTCCAGTTCTCAATTTCTTGAAAATTTTGGTTCGGTAAAAACTCCATTAACTAACCTTGTTGATCATTATGCAGGTACTAAAAATGAAAAAGGGAGTATTAGTGGAAAGGAAATTTTAGAAGCAAAAATTGCAAACCAAGAAGAAGTAAGGCTTTCCATTGGCTCTTTTTCCACCAACATCAGCGCCAACATGGAAAACAATGAAGGTGAGAACAAAAACAACGAAGGGAATCATGAAGAAGAGGAAGGACCAACTTTATTTGGAGGAAACAGGAATGGCCGAAGGGGTGAAAACATTGAGGGGCGAAGGAGAGAAAACACTGATGGACCACGAGGGGGACCAGACGACGATGACGAAGAAACTACCTTTGGGTTTCTTATCCTCGACATCACCAGGAACATCACAATGAAGAGCATTCCAATGACCTCCTTTCCGCTCCTTTATGGTAAGTCCTCCGAAGATCTTGATGCTTTCCTTTTCGAATTTGATATTCTGTGTAGAAGCTATAATTATTATGATGATGCACACAAATTGAAACTGTTCCTAAACACCCTGAAGGATGCCGCACTTCGATGGTTTATGAGCTTAGGGGAAAACACCATATACACTTGGGATGACATGAAATCTATATTCCTTAAGAAATACCAGGATTTCTACAAAACTAGGGACCTCAATGATATTTTGAGAATGCAACAACTAGATGACGAGAGCCTAGAAGAATATCTTGAGCGCTTCCTATATCATTTTCACAAATCTCGAGGAGCCCATCTACAGGAAAAAACGGTCAAAAAGTCTTTCTAAAAGGATTAAGAGACGAATGCATCGAGACTCTAAACCTCTTAAGTGGTGGGGAAATTTACAAAAAGTGTTTTGTTGAAATAGCCGAACTTTGTCGAACCTATTCTAGAAGCCAGGCTAAAGTAGGTAGGAAGCTGCGTGATAGTCTCCGAGACATTGCACCTAGACACCAGAAACCTGCTTCTACTGCTGTCACTAGGGTCGAACTAGGAAACCTGTTGGAAGACTTCAAAATTGACATTTTTACACCATTGGCAACTAGCTTGACACAATGAAACATAAGAAGAAACAAGAAGACGAAAGGGTTGCTATGGAAATCTTTTGTCCCAGATCTAGGCAAAAGCATATGGAAAGAGAGTGTCCCATCAACGTTATTGAGGTTTGTGGAATTTTTACCTTAGAACATGATATTGATAAATTCCCATCTCTTCCCAGTCTATAGGCCATCTATAAAGGGAATGCTAAAAACAATGATCCATCACAAGCAAGTAAAAATCCATTTTGGAGAGGCCCCAATCAGAACTTGTTCCCAGAACCTAGTCCCCAAGGATATATTCAAACTCAACCCTGGAATTTCTAGCCAGCTTATCCTCCTTGGGCTTCTCCTCAAACTCAAAACGCTCCATGGAACCAGAACTGGAGGGCAAACCCTTATATACCAATCCTTATCAACCACAAATCTAGTTCTATGTGCGTTACCCAAATATGCCAAGAACCTCAATATATCAGCAAGGGTATAACCCTCACACCTATCAAGGGTACAACCCAACCATGCAATCCTATCAGCAAGGGTATAACCATCACACATATCAACAACCATTACTGCCATCCCCTCCCTTGCATCAACTTTTACCTGCGCCATCTGACCCATCATCATCCTCGCAGGCACCTCAAAACCCACCTCACCCTACATTATTGCCTGCGCAACCCGTACCTAGCCCAAATCACAACAGACCACCTCAACCTGCACATAACATAAACATCCAGCCTTTCCCTACATACATGATCACTACCATTCCCATGAACGAAATTCAGTTACGTTCAGGGAAGAAATTTAATAAAGGGAAATCAACTGTTGTCATAGAGGAAGAGGTCCCATCCACATCATTCGAAAACCATATGCAAAATGAAAAAGAAAAAACAAATACAATAAGAAAAATCAAATGAACCACCCTACCCAGAAAGACTCCTTGTAAAGAAAGAAGAGACTCCTCTGGAATACAACCTAGAAGATGAATTAAGGAATGTCTGCATTAAAATTCCACTCTTGCAAGCTATCAGAGACATCCCTATTTACACCAAAATTGTCAAGGATATCTGCATTAAGAAGCTAGGTAGGAAAGGGCATAAGAACCAAAGCATAAAAATCATGAGCCAAATGTCCACCATGATTTTTGACTTGCCTGTGAAGTACCATGACCCTGGGAATCCCATTGTCACCATTGAAATAAACAGAGTACTTCTGCCAAACACACTTGTAGACTTGGGGGCGGAAATAAATGCCATGACATACGAGACTATGACATCTTTTCATTTATTAGGGCTTAAACCCACCCCCATCATTCTAGAAATGGCAGACAAATCCGTCGTCAAACCAATGGGAACCCTAGAAGACATAATAGTCACTATAGCTTCCTGGAAATATCCTATAGAATTTATCATAGTTCCCCCAAAAACCTCGAGACCTGCACATCCTATAGTTCTGGGACGCCCTTGGCTGGCAACTGCTGATGCCGTCATAGGGTGTAGAAATGGAGAAATGACTATTTCCAATGGTCCCCATAACCAAACCTTGTCTATCTTTCCCCCTGCTCAAACAGCTGCTGAAGTACCATTATGGATCGAGATCCCCTACGTAGATGAATACTGTATGTTTCCTTTGTTGAAATTAGAACAGTCTAGAGGTCTCCAGGAACAGTCCGATGAACATATCTTGCACCAGTTTTTATCTCACAGTTCTTGCATTGACTATCCTATCTCTTTTAATGGTTACCATCATGTTTTCAGTGATGAGTTCCAGGAAGCATGCCATCCAGCCGTGTTCGCATCTTTTTCAACAATAGAGGGAAGCCATGAACTCGCCATTGAGCTGGTAGAAATCACTGAAGGAAGGACCTTACACATCCGTGCAAAATTGACCACGGAACAAAAGAAGCAACTGATGGATATGATTCGTGAGAAATCTGGAGCATTTGGTTGGGATTACCTTGACATGCGGGGCATCCATCCACACACCTGCATCCACCACATTTACACTAATGAAGAAATGATACCCATCTGACAGCCACAAAGACGAATGAACCCAGCATTAAAGGACATTGTTAAAGAAGAGTTTCAGAAATTCCTGGTTGCGGAATTTATCTATCCCATTTTGGACAGTAGATGGGTGTCACCTCTGGTGGTGGTGTCGAAAAAGAATGGCAAGTGGCGTATCTGTGTTGACTACAGAGAACTAAACAAGGCCACATTGCGCGACTACTTTCCCCTACCCTTCATTGATCAGGTAATCAACACGCTCTCAGGTAAGAAATACTTCTCTTTTCTAGATGGGTACAATGGATATAATCAAATCTAGATAGCTGAAGAAGATCAAGAAAAAACTACATTTACATGCCCTTGGGGCACCTATGCATATAGAGTCCTCCCTTTTGGTCTTTGTAATGCCCCAACTACGTTTCAAAGAGCTGTACTCGTGGCATTTTCTCCAATTTGGTCCATGAATGTGTAGAAGTCTATATGGATGACTTCACAGTCTATGGAGATGATTTTGGTCAAGCTCTGGAAAATTTAGAAAAAGTGTTGATTCATTGTCAAGAAGCAAACCTGGCCCTTAGTAGTGACAAATGCAGAATGATGCAAACTAAGGGAATCGTTCTAGGTCATCATGTATCATTAGAAGGAATTAAAGTAGATCTGGCAAAGATTGAGGTAATCTCACATATTCCTATTCCCTGTTTGCAAAAAGAGGTAAGAAGTTTCTTGGGACATGCAGGTTACTATCGTCGTTTTATTGAAAATTTTACTAAGATTGCAGCACCATTATTTAAGTTATTGACTAAAGATGTTGACTTTGTATGGAATGTCAACTGTCAACAAGCCTTTCAGATACTCAAGGACAAATTGTCTACCGCTCCAGTGTTGAGAGGACCAAACTGGTCCCTGCCATTTCATATATGTACCGATGCTTTAGACAATGCACTAGGAGCAGTTTTGGGACAAAGATAAGATCCTTATCCTTACGCTATCGATTTTATCAGCAAAAATCTTTCCCCCGCTGAATTAAATTATAAAGTTACCGTGAAATAATTGTTAGCAGTTGTGCATGCTATCAGGAAATTTAGACATTACATTACTGGTTATGAGACTTTTGTCCAAACTGATCATTCTGCCATTAGGTTTTTAATGAATAAACCAATTACTAATGGTAGAATAACTAGATGGCTGTTGCTTTTACAAGAATTTAATATTACTGTAATCGATAGGCCTGGAAGTGATAATATAGCAGTTGAATTTTTGTCTCGTTTGAATATTGGACAGGGAAGCATGACAACTCCAGTACTCGATGAATTCCCAGATGAAGCACTATTCTCCATTTCCGCCGTCACTCCTTGGTTCGCCAATGTTGCAAATTATTTGGTGTCAGGGAAATTACCTCAGAGCATGTCTGCCCGGGAAAAACATAACATTGTGCAGTGCAGTGAAAATTTCTCTTGGATTGAGAGAGACTTGTTTTACACAGGACCACACCTGATCATGAGGCGGTGTGTGTGAGAAGACGAAATGTACGATGTTTTGAGAGCCTCCCAAAACGAGCCTTGTGGGGGGAATTGTGCCGACAAACAGATTGCATACAAGGTTCTTTGCACTGGGTATTATTGGCCCTCGCTCTTTAAAGATGCCAAGAAATTCGTCTCTAGTTGTGATGCTTGCCAGCGGATGGGGAAACCAGTTTCCTCCGACGAGATGCCCCTTCAACCTCAGATATCCATTGAACCATTTAAGAAGTGTGCATTGGATTTTGTAGGGCCCATCTCGCTGATGTTGAAAAGGAAGAAGTACATTTTGGTATGCACCGATTATGTCACTAAGTGGGTGGAGGTGAAGGCATTATTTGCTGCCACGAAAAAGGTGGTAGTAGAGTTTTTGTTCGAAGACATCTTCACGAGATTCGGTGTGCCGCCTGAGATTGTTATAGACCAAGGTACGCAATTCACATCAAAATTGGTCAAAGCACTCATTGAGAAGTATCAGATCAAACACTATAAATCTACCCCTTACCACCCTCCAGCTAACGGACAAGTGGAATCCACAAACAAGGTCTTGGAGTCTATCCTCACGAAAACCATTCAACTGCATCATAAGGACTGGGCGAACAAGTTATTGGAAGCATTATGGGCTTATACGATTACCTGGAGAAACATGATGGGACACACCCCGTACGAGCTAGTCTACGGGAAACAAGTACTTTTTCCCATCGAGTTCCAAGTGAAGACATTTCGGACGGCTGCCCAATTGGGAATGAATCTGACTAAAGCCCAAGAGCAGAGGCTGATGCAGCTGAATGAGCTTGATGATATCCGACAGGATTCATATCACAGAACTTCGCTGGTACAAGATCAAAGAGCTCTAAGGCACGATAAGTTCATCAAAAAGAAATTTTTCCGTGCAAGCGACTGGGCCCTGTTGTATGACAGTAAGTTCAAGCATTTCAAAGGTGAGTTCTCTACTCGTTGGTTGAGACCCTATGAGGTAGTTGAAGTTTTTAAAAAAGGTTCAATTCATATTAGAACCATTGATAATGAGCAGACTTCCTTCGTAGTAAATGGCCATCGGCTAAAAGTTTACCATAAACCACTCTCACATGATTTGTTTTTGTAGGACATTCAGAAGGATCTAGGACTAGAGCTAGTTCATGGAAATGACCAGCCTCTTGCTGGATCGGTTGATTGATTTTTCTTATCTATTTTTTTTACATATATATATATATATATATATAGATAGATTAACCAGTGGACTATCAATTTCCATATATACAGGTGGTTCTCCCCACAGTTCATGTAGAATAATGGAGGAATTCGGCAGGAGTGGGTTTATTCCTTTATCCAGGCTTGCTGGATTACTTATGGAAAAGGAACGGTTGGAGTCTTCTATGGGCAACTCAGACTCTCTAAAAATGAATGCCTCGAGTAGGAACTACCTTAGGCTCGATAAAACAATAAGGTGGTGGTAGCCTAGGAATCCAATGGGCATTGAATTATTCTTTTCTGGGCCCACTGGAATAATTAAGGAAAAGAAACCCCCCTGGAGCCTTCTTTCAGCACATTTCAAGCTCCCTAAATAGAAATTCCCCAGGCAGTTATCATCTCAGGCCTGGTTAAAATCCATGAGATGGTGGACAAGTTCCAGTGCCACCTTACAAAACTGAGTGACACTTTGTCAGAAAAATTGGAGATTCTATGTTCTGTTCTTCACAAAAATCAGCTCCATGCTTGAGTTACTTTGAATTTGTCATATTTGTTATCTTTGTACCTGGAAATTCTAATACTGGACCAAAATCTTCTTTTGGCAATCTGCTGTCTAGAAGCTACAACATGGTCATGAACAATCTGTGGTACCAATAAACTGTGCAAATCTCTATTTTTAACAGCAGTACAATCCTGGAATTGCAGCCTACGCCTAAAAGTCTGATTGATCTAGATATCACTATTGGTTGCAAATTTTACTGTTGACCATGATCTTCATTGCAGCAGAAGCTACATCTTGAAAAGCAGACCTGCTCCTGTAAAGATACGATGTTATTTTAATTCCAAATATTAATTAAGTGTCAAAGGTATGTGCTTAATCTGCTTAATTTAGTTATAGGTAGTTTTAATGACTATTACAAGTACATGTTGTTTTACCATGTTCCCTATGTCTCTACTTTCATTTGTTTGCCTTCCAAACCAATTATAATCCTACATCCCAGAATCACCCATTCCATTCAGAATCCCGTCCACCCATGTCCAAAACTTCATATGATTACAGGTGGTGATCAGGGTTGCTGACGAGGACCCAGGAATGAAAGAGAAGCACATGATGATGAGGGACAACACCCTCCACACGACAATATGATTTCAGGCATAATGACACGACAGGGACTAAACCTTTCACGCAGACTGAGCTTCCATCATAATATTATGTGCCATTTTCAGTTAAGCTCAGAATCGTCCTCGTAATCCGATTACTGGATAATGTCTCCAGCGTAAGTCATGATTGCATTTTTATCCATCTCCACGATAAGCAATGCAGCGTATCTATGTAGACTAAGGTGAATTTCGCTAAAGAGAGGGGATGCTAGAGTATGGGTTGTTGTCATAAGGGATGGCTACCTGCTGACATTCTTCTTGTGAGCCATAGCGGATGCCATTCACCGATTCTCCAGAACCAAGGAATAAACGTTGTTGTGCTGCGTTTATTTCCGAATTAACTTCCTAGCCATTTCATTGTGGGTCATGACAGGTGCGATTACATGCCACAGACTGAGTGCAGAGATGTTTGAATCTACTTGGATCATGGGAACTAATAGACACGAACCCACATTCGCCCAATTTTCTCGAACCGCAGATTACCAGTTATGTAAGGAAGCCATCGAACGAAAGTCGTGGGGGGTTTTTCTTCAAAAATTTCAAGGATACAATGACGCTGTGGCATTGGAATTTTCCCAGACGTTCGATGGGAAGAGAGCAAGGATCAGGAACCTTTGCCTCGAAGTCATAGAAAATTCAGTGAGTAGAGAAATTGGATTATCCATTGAGGGTGAGAAATTCTTCAAAGGGGGAAAATTAAGCATAACCAATTGTGCGAAATTCCTAAAACCAACATATTAGTCACTGAGTTGGAAAAAGGGAATGCTACGAAGCTGCATTCAAGATCAATGGCAGTCACTTCTAACCATGATCCAACACTTTCTAACTTGTGAAGGAAGGTATGCAATCATATTTCTATATCAAATCAAATTTCTAAAGCATCTAATCGAGGATTGCTCTGTAGATATTCCCGATTTCTTGAAATTAAGTTTGCATAAGATGGCCAGAGGAGTTCAATCTGAGAGTCAGAAGCCAGGGACTGCATTGTATCATCATAGCTTGATCAAGATCCTGGTTGTGTTTGAATTGAACAAAGGGAAAAAGTCATGAGAGGATTTCCTCATAGAGAATTTTCCAGGTGAAGAAAATCAGGTGAAATGGAGACAAAGTTCTGTAAGTAAATTTGTAAAATAAAAAATAAACATCCTTGCTGCACCCACTTCACCCACCCAATCTGTTTCACTTCTAACCAGAAATGCCACAAGGCTTGATCCTTCCTTTAGTCATGAAGCTGGACCTTCAAAAAGGCAATTAGGAAAATGAAGAAGGAAAGCCTTGTCCCCTCCTGAAGAATTAATTGAAAATACCCCAAATCAACAAGGTTGCAAGCCCAATTTGAGGAAAAACTTAACTCATGCTAGTAAATCTCCAGTTCCCACTTCCGAGATTGTCATACTAGAGAAGAGAAGAACCAGAAGCATGGGTAAGTCCCCTTGCAACACTGTTGATTCCCAGCACATTTTTGGGCCCTCATCCTCGTATTCTACTATTCCCTCTCCCTCAACTTCTCCCCAATTTCCTTCATCACCCTCATCTTCCCATCAGTTTCATATTCCAGATAATATTGCCCAAGATGTACATGCTTTTACCCCTGCTCTTGCTTCCATAAGCCCAGAACAATAGGGTCCTTTTCCAAAGTAGGGTATGGGCCACATGCCAGGTGAGGGTCATCCGCAACAGTCAACAGTTCCAATAAAGATATCAGTCCTTGATGAAGAAGAAAATTTCAAAATTAGATCAGTAAGACTTCATAATAAAATCTATAAATTAAGGCTCATAGGTTTAAGACACTATTCCAATATGTCAGTAAGGAAAATGATCAGTTAAGAGAAGAGAAACTCTGGTTATATGTACAGAATGATGAGCTTCGAAGGAAGGATTAAAGGCTGAAATCATGGAGAACATCTAAAATTCAGTTTGCAAAGAGGACATGTGCTAGAGGATTGGCTTCATAGTTCAAAAAATGCTCAACCTCATTTAGGAAAAGTTTGGAGAAGTTGGCCCAAGCAACTGATTTTTGATTGGACAGTGATGACTTGGAGGCATGAGGACATGCCTCAGATCAAGTGTGGGGGAGATGTTGAGGCTACTTTTTGTCTTTTCTTCCTTACCTTCTTTTCCCCTTTTGGCCTAATTTTGACACATATATACTTCCTTTTTCCTCTCCTAATCCCTAATATGGCCAGATTTTCATCAATTCTTGTTCAAGGTAAAAGGCAGTACAAGTATAATTGTTTCTACTATTCTATAGCTAGTTTAGGCATTTTTAGTAACATGCTTATTTGTTAACTTACTATTATGGGTAGAATGATGGATTTCTTGTAGGACCTGTTTGATTAGCTCTTTGACTTGGAGGAAAACTATGTTCCTTCAACCATCTTTCAGTTGATTTGCCAGCATGCCTCAAAATTGAAGCTCCAGCTCAGCAAATTCGATGCTCCTTCCAACATTTCGACAAATTCAAAGATCGGTGAAGGACCAGCTGGCCACTCTTCGTATAAGTGGAATTTAGTTGACTAAAATTAGGAACCTTCTTTCTATAGCAGCATGTGGTTTTGATAAAAAAACTGATAAGTTTGAATTTAGGACAATTAGTGCTGATTTTGTGGATTACCATATCCACGGTTTTCAACATCCTGCTCTATAATAGAACTGCTACTAATTCTATAACTAAGAATGCCTATAAAGGCAAAGACATATGATTTGATTGAGAGGTTAATGTATTTCGTTTCAGCTATCAATACAAATTGTGATTTCATGTTCTAAAGGTGAAAGTCGAATTCTCATGTTGATGTGTTCTTGATTAACTGTGAATTGGCGTGGATTTGATGAACCTTTGAGATAAGTTGTTGTAGGTGTAGTTAGTATTGTAATCAACGCTTTCCCAGGTGTGGCAAGGGCCCACCATAACCGGTTCAGCCCCGTAGACATAGCTAGAGGTAATTCATAAATATAGTTTGATCCAGTTCTTGATTGTAGAGTTATTTGTTTTTGGAAATCGATTTCAGCATTCGATGTATGTTGCCGTAGCAGAGTAATTTTATATCTCCAAGATCAAGTTGGGAATGTCATATTAAAACCCTATGATTGGAGTTGTAAATGTGTCTGACTCCTTCCATAAGGATTGCGTTCCATCTTTCACCTCATACACATCGTTCTGAATTGAACTTTGCTCAAAAACAGAGTTGAGCAAATACTCTATCATCCCTGTAGATAAACGAATTGCTGAATGCATTTATGCGTGAATGAACAGAGCCTGGTTGTATACATTTAATTCGATATTTTTGATAAGTAGATAGGGATGAAAGACGTATTGCTAGATCGATTTCAGTAGAAGACCATAGCTCAGATTGCAAATAGATTTAATGGTTAACTGCTTCTGTGTGTTGAATGGTCATGTGCATTAAGTAATCCACATCTCATTTATGTGTGCATAGCTTAGATTGATGACCATAGTCCAATTGCTATAATAGATGGATGTCATTGTTGAGTGAATGATTTTGTTTGAATTCTATGCACTTGGTTTGAAGAAGCAGAGTTTTGTTTAGATTGGAGTTTTGGCTTATCATTGCTTAAGCCAAAATAGGAGTGTGAAGTTAGATTCATTGGAGAGTGATAGATATAGGTTCTTTTGGGGTCTTAGCTGGCAAGTCACTTGGAGACCCATGTGTTGATTAGGTAGAAGAAAGTAGATGATTCATAGAGTATTTCTGAGCAAAGTTTTCTTCATTTATTTGGCATGATTAATTAGATGTTTTCAGTCTTGTTTCGAGTTGCATAAGATTAGGGTTTGGAGTGGGAGGTCAAAGAATGATTGTAGCATTTGGGTCAAGTTGAACTAGCAATATTGCTTGGAGTGAGTTCATATTCCCTTAAGGACAAAATATTGACCAACATTCCTTTCTGTATTGATGCTTGAAATTGTGTGTTAGGTGCAAGCTTCACAATTCCATGTCCATAAGAATAGCAGTGACAAAGTGATTTAACCCCTGCAACTTGGTTCGGAAGAAATTATTCATTAAAGATTGAAATATTTTATTGCAAGTTTCAGAGGATGATTAGGTGACTGCCAGTGGTAATTTATGTGAACTTGTCAACTCTTAGTTTCGAGATTGAATTCATTTCTATTTCCGTGTCTTAATGCAGGGTCTGTTGATTGAATTGATAACATTATATTATTGCAAAAAACAGAGTGTTGATTGTTGTAGAAGTTTGAGTGACTTTGTCAAAGTATAGTTGGAAGTTTTGATGAAATAAAACTATAATTGAAAGCTGATCTCCAGAGTACAATTGTGTATTTGATAGCTTGAGTCCATTTCAGTTTGGATTGAAAAGTAGAAGTTGGGGATTAAAATCGTTAGAAGTAAGTAATACATATATAGATGGGTTGAATAGGTATGAAAGATCAATGGCTATCATAACTAAAGTTTGTGTGTGTAAAATCAATATTCAGACCAGTGTGATAGTGTACCTTTTCGCTTGACACCAGTATAGTGAAATTGACATGAAGTGTTGTCATCAGAGTTAGTTAGGGATACCATTAGTAATTTCAAGTTCACTGTGTGAGTGTGGAATCAACTTATAGGGTATTGAGATTAGGTAATTCCTTTTTAGTGTGACCTCCAAAGATTAGAACGAGGGTTTTTGAAATTTTTTGCAAGCAGTGAGTTATTGAATCAAGGTTGTTGTTGATTTGGTAATGGTTTTTGATTTCAGATTTAATGTTGAGATAAGTTGAATAAGGGTTTCCACTGTTCAAACCAAAATTTGTTGATTGTTCCTATTTTCATGAATTGATTTATTTCTGATAGTGTGTGTTTATAGATGCTTGTGTGTGCCTCAATTCTTAAACCAAATATCATAAGGAATCATACAAACTTTGACTCTAAAAGCTGAATCTTGAGAGCGCAGTACAACTCGTGTTTACGAGCCTGGATTGATATACAAATATTGGTGAATTAATTCGACAGTTATTTCATACAACACTTACCGTACACTCTTAGCCCTCTTATTTCCATGCAACTAAGGTCACAAAAAAAAAACTTCGAAAGAATCTATGCTTTAATCCCTTTAGCACCTCCCCGGAAACGACGCCAAAAATGTTGGGGAAATATATTTCTATAGTTTCCAACATTAAATTATCAATCCAGGACTCGTAAGATTCGAGGCGCAAGGACATGTAACACAGGATCAAAGCATCTAGCCTAAACTAGGGAAAGAAATCAACTTGTTTTTTAAGTACAGAATTATATTTCTAGTTTAAAACTAATCACCATGCTCAAACAATAAGAATTTCTATTTCAAAAGAACATCAATAAAAAATCTAACCACTGCTTTAAACTAAACTATGATATCAATCCTATTGATTAGAATGTAAACAAAGGAGAAATTATTGTGCAATATTTAAAATAATAATCTATTCAAGCTTTATAATAATCTATCTACTTTGGAAATACACTTAAAAACAACCCAATACAAATATCAGAGTTCCTATTTACAAATAATAACGCTACCTATCAATTTAAAGATCTCACTCACTAAACCTATTCCCTATATTTAAGCATATGAGAAATCATTATTTTAAGCAAATAAATTCTAATCTTTAACTATGAGAAGCTTGCTAAAAATTACCCTTATCACCCAAATATTTAGAACCAAACAAGACAAATCATTTTTTCTTGAAAATAAAATCACATTGTCATATTAATTACGAAATGTTATGAACTACTTACATAATTAAACTATGACAAATGATAGCAAAATTAATCACACTCTAGTGCTTAATGAAACATAGAATCCTAATCGAAAATATGAATACTAATTCTAAATCCCGAGACACACACAAATCTACTAAATTCGATTTAACACACAAAAAAATCAATGCAAATCCGATTCTGTACTTAACGCACAGAAAAATCATAATAATGCACACAAGGATTTAATCATGATTTAACAATTCTCTGACTGTATTACATCTACAATCAAGAAATGTGAAATTCGAGCTTTTGTATGAAAACATGACATTATCATATTTAAACCCACTCAAAAATGATTTGAAATTGAAAAGACCGAGAAAATATGAAATAAACAAACATTTCTCTTCTGTCCTACAATACATGAAATTGAAATATTTAGAAATACGCTTTCGCTGAATTAAATTGTAAACCACACAAAGGCACAGGATTTCTAGATTGGAAGATAAACCATACTAAATATGCAATTTCTGAAATAAAACACATAGTAACTAAATTGAATCAAAACACAAAAACAAGAGAGGAAGCTCACCGATAGGGCATTGGTGGGCCCTTGCCATGTCCAACCGGTGGCTTCAAGAAAACTCACAGGATAATGAGATGTGGCTCACAACATCAAAAAGTTAATATTTGCATTAATCATTGTCAATATGACTTACAAAAAAAATTGAGAGATATCTAACATAATTAAAGCTTACACGAAAGTATGCCAAAGCTAAAACTTTATTTCTATTGCATAAACATCCGCTTACAATCCCCACTATGCTTATGCATAACCTCTGCTCCTTCTCCTCTACGTACCTCCCTTACTTCTCTCATACTCCCCGACTACATGTAGAGCATCATATTTTATAAGGTTTAGCCGATGGAAAACAAAGAACAACCAAAAACTCCAAAAAAAAAATACAACAACAAAGAAATCGTATGCAATCTTCTCGAGAGTCTTCAAATGGATGATGGTTGGGTTTCATAGGTGGAGGAACTAGTTCCCCTTTTTTAGCACAAAGAAAACTCATCAAATCGTGGTCCTCCACGTGGCTGACCCGAAACAATTCAGAACTGAAACCGTTCAATGATTATGTACTTAAATTTTCACTGGAATATTCCCTTGACCATAACTTCTTCTCAATGACAAATTTTGCCAAACAGTTCCTAGGTTACCTAAATGAGGGTGCTCTGAAAAAAAACCTGCGTGTTGGAATTTCAGATTCTACCCCATTTGATCACAAAATTCACATTTTAACATACAACAATGTATTCCGTACTTAACTTGTAGTAACTGACTTGTGGAGATTTCTGGAAATATAACCTGCGACAATTGAGCTTAGTGAAACCATCATCAGCAAATCATGAATAAATCAACTATAATCATATAAAATCTTAAGAAAACTAATGATACTTAACCACAAGGGGTAGGATATGTGTTGGCGAAAAATTATGGAATTATGATGTGAAAGGAGTGTAAAGGTGTCAGAATTTAGGTTATGAATGGGGGTCATATATGGTGGAAAATTGGGCATATTCGAGGCCCAACAAAGATTTACTATAATTTTAGTTGAACGGTATTGTTAGCTGACCGTTGGAGTGTGGGTAAGAGGTGCTTTGCAGATAATTTTGGTAGGATTTTTGTTTTTTGGGTTGTAATTTGATTGTTTAGTAGTATTTTTGTAGGTTTACTCTACGTGTCGGACTTTTTCTGCGTCGTTGTATTCCTCGGCGTCCTCGGCTTGCTCTGCATCCTCAACGGCCTCTACATCCTTGTCTTCCTCAATTTCCTCGACTTTCTCTACTTCCTTGTCTTCCTCGACATCCTCGACTTCCACATAAGTGTCCTCCATTCACTATGGCCTCTATCTGCTCCTCCTTTAATTAAAAAACTAAAAATGAAACTGAAAAAATACAACTTTTAAATTGAATTTTAAAACTATTTTCACTAGACCATAGGGTGAAGCCAAAATTAACGAATCAATTAAGAACATCCCCATTCCATAAATTCACCTAAATGGACTTGCATGTCACAACTTCTATGTAACTCATGTTTTGTAAATTTATGTTTTTGTTGGCTTAGCATATTTGTCAATATAGACGGATTGGAAATATAGCTACAAGTAGATTCAAGAAATTCTTATTCTATTCTGTAAGAATATTCTCCCCTAAGTTGTTTTGTATTTTATCTCTTAATCTGGCCTGCTAAACAAATTACTCAATTACAGTGTGCTAAAAAGGATGTTACACTTAAATATCTACTCCTTGTCTTAACAACCTTCCTGAGAAAACACTCAAATATTTTTAAATTGATACAAACTCGAATATGTTTTAACTCAGAAAAAGTCAATAACCGTTGGGTAAATTTGAGAAAAGATGAACTTGATTTGAAAAAAAACGATTATGTTTTAAAAACTAAACTGAAAAAATCAATATTCCTATATTTGTGCACTTTTTACAGACTTTCTAACCAATGTACCAAAACTGTTACAAGTTAGTGGTCCACCCCATTCTAATAGTTTGGACTCTACAAAGGACACGCTATGTCACCACATATTTTTTAAATCAATCTTTAGACATCCAATAATGAAACTCGCACATAGTGCAACCTAATAATCGTAAAACCCAAACATTTCAGGAAAGACATAACACATGTTATATACTATTTTTGTAGATGATGTGTTATCTACCTTGTATATAATTTCTGCATCTATAGTTTTTGGAAACCAACAGATGAGTGACATTTTTCCTTTCAAAATGCATCAACTAGATGAGCCATACCATGCTCAACCAAAGAGTACTCACACTCTGCAGATTAGCTTGCATCATCATTGATCCTGATTCTGTGTTCATTATTATGTGGACTTGAGTTAACTAATGTGATAAAGTTAAGATAAACTAATGGCATGTTTTATTCTATTATTTTGAATCAATCCTTGGAGACATACATGTAATGAACATATTATTTAGAGAAGAAAAAAGGAACTAAAAGACCTTGTGACAACCAAAATAATAATGAGAAACATACACATTGGAGAAAATAAAGACCAAATCACTCGATGATAGCCATATAAACTTTATATGCCCTTCAATGGATAATAAAATCCCACCCACATATATATCTCACTCTCTATAGTTTAATGTTGTCACAATTTAAAATGGAACAATGTACCATTCAGAAAGTTGCAATTGGATGGGTCAAAGCATGCTAAGTTATTTGCAAAGTAATCACTAACTGAGAAATTTTGCAGAACACATTATCCTTCCCATCACATAGTTGTCTATCTTAATTTCTATACTGCATTACACAAAGTAACGCTTCAAAAGTACATCTTATGCATTCCACATAAAGGATCACCTATTTTTTTATAGCCACATGAGTGTAAGTTGAATGGTCTAGAGCCAGTGAATGGCGGGAACATTATTGCAATCAAAAGACATCTATAAATAATCTACTTCAACTTCCAAACATGAGAGTAATATTATGACATGCCCCAAAAAATCCTATACAGTTTGATTGATTACATGCAAGGAACCAGAATATGATACATAATCCCAGAGAAGACCCTAGATATCCACTGCTCCAATTTCAAATGACTCTGGATCCACCAAAAGATTTAATAATCAACATGGCATGCACATAATGCAATTTAGCAGAAGTTCTAGAATATATTAAATGGAGAAGCATGTCCCCTAAAATGTCTTGTATTTTCTCTCTTAACCTTTCGGTGGAAAACCCTTTTTTGAAGTAATACAAGCAAACATTTTTGAAAAAAAAATAGTAATTGAAGAAGAATGACTCGTATTATCCACAGTGTTGCCAGAAAATTGTCGACGTTTTGAATCCCAAGGGGGATCCATCTTCAAGACACAAATTTTTGAATGAATGTTTTGAAAGAGGGACCAAACCAATAAATAGTAAATAGTAAAAGAAATAAATAAAAGAGGCGAACAAAAATAAATTATTAGTAATTTTATTAGGTTTTAATTTTTTTATTAATAATAAATATTAATAGTAATAATAATTATACATAATTTCTTAAATTTTAAGAATAATAATAATTATAAAAAATATACTAATTTTTTTCCAGAAATTATATATATATTTTAAAAATTATAATTTTTTTTAATATAACCTAATGTTACCAAAATTTAACTTGTTAAAAATTACGATCTTTGAAGAAATTTTAAAAGGTTAACTATTTTAGTTTTGAAATGTTTTGACATAGTTTTAAATTATTTAAATGAATAAAATTATTAGGATAATTATATTAAACCATAACCTTGATTTAAATGTTGGGGCAAAGAATAATAAGGTTGTTAACCTATCTTCTTTATATCTAAATCAAGACACGATTAAAATCCTTGGCAAGGGCCTTGGGTTTGTTGTTGACCCTAGGAACATCCCTAAAGAAAGCATCATTTGCAGCAATGAGGAAGGGATTCAAGGTTTAACCTTGGATGATAAAGAAGGCTTAAGGAAAGAGTGCTCCCTTATAATGAGAAAAGCTAGGGCCCCTAGGAGTTATCTTAATAAGGATGAGCTTACTGCTCTTAAAACCCTCCGCAATAATGAAATAATGGTGGTCCTCAAAGAGGAAAAAGGAGGAGCTGCAATATTTTTGGACAAGGATGATTATGTAAACAAAATGAATGAGAATCTAAGTTATAGTAGCTATAAAAGGCTTAGATATAACCCCATGCATAGGGTTATAAAACAATTCAAGAAGGAAATCATGGAATCGGGGCTTGATGATAAACTAAAATAGTAGTTGATTCCTTCCTGTGAGATCATCCCTAGAATTTATGGACTACCCAAAATTCACAAAGAGGGTATTCCTCTCACGACGATTGTTAATACCATAGGATCCCCCACCTATGAATTGGAAAAATATGTTTCCAAGATTCTTAAGCCATTAGTTGGAAACACTGAATCATTCATAAAAGACTCTAGTTATTTCGTGAAGCTCATTGAAAATGAAAAGGTTGAGGACAATGAAATTTTGGTGAGTTTTGATGTAGTGTCATTATTCACCAAAATTCCATTAGATGGGGTGTTCGAGGTTATAAAATAAGTCATTGATCTAGAGACAAACAGGATTGCAGATATGTGTTTAAGGTCCACTTTTTTCACCTTCCAAGGGGGATACTATGAGAAAGTATCTGGGGTAGAAATGGGATATCCACTCTCACCCATTGTTGATAACTTATTTATGGAGAAGTTTGAAGATAAGGCCCTTGATTCCTTTCCCTTAAAACCATCTTGGTAGAAGAGATTTGTGGACGACACCAATATAAAGTGGACACATGGGTAGGAGAATATTGAAATATTTTTGAACCACCTTAACTCCATTTCTTCAAAAATTAAGTTTATTATGGAGGTTGAAGAAAACAAGAGCATTCCATTTTTAGATTTCCTTGTCACCAGAAAGAAGGATGGAACATTGGGGCATCGAGTTTTTAGAAAGAAAACTCACACAAATAGTTATCTTCATGCTGACTTCTACCATCATCCGACTAAAAAATTTGGTGTCTTGAATACTCTTGCTGTTAGAGCCCTCAGAATATCTAATGAAAAGCACCTCAATGATGAGATCAAACACTTGAACTCTGTATTTAAATGTATAGGATATAAAGAGAGAGATATTAGAAAAGCCATAAATAGAGCTGAGAGTTTGGTCCCTCCTCGTGAGCACTAAGGACTTCAAGACAAAGGTGGTAGGGTTTTCCTACCATACATCCAAGGTGTTACAGATAAGATCGCTAAGGTTTTGGGGAAGAAGGACAGAACACGGACAGAGTCCCACAATTTTCCACTGCAAGAACAATAACACAAAGGATGCGATCAGTTAAGGATAATATCAATCACGAGCAACTTAAAGGAGTTTATAAGATTGATTTTTCATGTAGGAAAAGTTATATTGGTGAAACCGAGCATTTTCTACAAAAAATGTTGAAATAGCATGGAGTAGACATCAAGAATGGGAGATCTCGCACCTCAACCCTAGCGGAACACTCCTAAAAAATTAAGCATCACGTATGTTTAGAAGATGCCAAAATTATCGCCAGAGAGGATCACAATTGAAGAAGGAAGATCAGGGAGGCTCTTGAGATTACTAGGCACCCTCGTAATCTCAATAGAGATGGAGGAAGTGAAATAAATGATAGTTGGCTTCCTTTGATGAGACAAATTTGTTCTTCAGGTTCGTCGTCATCACAGGTATAGTATTTCAGGTATTTTTCTTTCCCCTCTTGGGATTAGGGTTTATAAATAAATTAGATGTCAATAATAATCTAGCTCATAAGAAGATTAAATAATAACAATTAATATGAATAATTAATTTTCTTTTAATAATTATTGATTCTTATTAATTTTTATTTATTTGACAATAAGTAAAAATTAATATGTTAATAACTATTAATAAATTTCTAACCGAGATCATTAAAATATTTCTAAATAAAATAATAAACATAATTAAATAAATTCAAAAGTACATTAAAATTAAAATTTATGCCATTAATTATTTTATAACATTAAAGATATATTAGAAAATAATTAACTGTATAGTATTAGAATAAAATAAAAAATTATTAATAAATTTCTAACCCTTATAATAAAAAAATTTAATTATTTTTTTAAAATAAAATAATAAATACAATTAATAATTTTCAATTGTACATTAAAATTAAAATGTATGCCACAAATTGAATTTAAAACATTAAATATATATTATAGAATAATTAATTGTGGTGTATGAATTAATTTAATATAATTATCCTAATAATTTTATTCGTTTAAATAATTAAAAACTATGTCAAAATATTTCAAAACTAAAATAATTAACCTTTTAAAATTTCTTCAGAAATCATAATTTTTAACAAATTAAAATTTTGTAACATTAGGTTATATTAAAAAAAATTATAATTTTTGATTTTTTTTTTAATAATTATTATTATAATTTAAGAAATAATAATAATAATTATTATTATTATTATTATTAATAAAAATTTAAAATCTAATAAAATTACTAATAATTTATTTTTGGTCGGCTCTTTTATTTCTTTCTTTTACTATTTAATATTTATTGGTTTGATCCCTCTTTCAAAACATTCATTAAATTTTTTTTGTCCTGAAGATGGATCCCTATTGGGATTCAAAACGTCGACAATTTTTTGGTAACACTGTGGATAATCCGAGTCATTCTTATTCAATTAATAACCATAGAAGCATAAAACCATAAATAATAGTGATTATTGGAATAGTAATTACAAGGCACTAGATGAGGATGATTGGCATTCGTCCTTGGCAGGAGAATAAAAGTCAACCTTAACAAGAAAGGATAATTTATTCTGAATTTCCCTACTTTTTAGTTTGAATGTCTCTGCTTTTGCACAAAGCCAAGTATGACCTTTCAATTTTAGTAGAGAGATTATTATGCAAACAAAATATATTGCATCTATATGATGTTCCTGATAGATACCAAGATTAATGAAGGAATGGCCATTTTTCAGCCACAACTTGTGTGTTGGATTCATATATGCATAGCAAGTTGGCAAAAGACAATGGCATGCACTAAGAAAATATGAAACAAGAAACCAAATACTCTTGAAATTCATTGTTAGTTTCTTCTAGGAATGAATCAAATTCATTGTTAGTTTCTTGTTAGTTCTAATAAGTAAGATGAAGCTCTACATATAATATACACATAAATTGTTCTAACATACATGTAATAGCTAGTATAAGCTGGGATAATACTAATCTGTTTCAATCATTGTACCGTAATAACACAGGTCTATACTGATTCTAATGATTCTAATATGTATACCATAGTTTCAATAGTATCTTCATAGTGACAACACACAGGGTCCATACTATACATGTAATAATTATGGTTAATATGGAACACTACCACCTTATGATCAAACATATAAAAGTAACACACCTTATAGTAATGGCTTATATTACACTCATATCACTATATTGGTACAATAAGTAGAGTTATAACAGATCTATGATTAGTACTAGTATTATCCATAATAAGAAAGCTAACAAGGAGTACAAGCTCAACTCATCGTATATTAGTATAATACCTGCTTGGTTCCAATCGTATTCATATAATGGAAGTACTTATACCTATATGATTTATTATACAATATCTTCTTATATGGCACTCACTCATATGAAACCAATATTACCTGTGATATAAATCCATGTAAGTAATTGCAGCTTAGTAAGAGCTAATTCACATCTATTGATTATTTATACGTTTCAATAAGAGCTTATTATATGGAACTCACTCATATATGAAACCAATATTAACTATGATATAACTCCATGTAAGTAACTTCAGCTCAGTAAGATCTAGTTCACATCTATTGATTAAATACGTTTAAATAAGAGCTTATACAACATGGGATAACACTTGTCCATAATGAATGAACTCCATTGATATGATTAAGAGTGTTTACTACTGTGTTTTAACCCTTTAATATCACTTAGATTATGAAGTAAACCCAGATAAGCTTAAACCTATGTAAGCTCCATAATAGCTTGAACATGTTTAGTAATGTGGGTTGTAAGCTTGTTACTAGGAGCTTATTACCATAATCAATTACACTTGTATCAATCATTATGGTTGTGCTTATATTGATACCAAAGCTATTAGGAGATAGTACATTACCCATCTCAATAGAATTGAATATACAATCCATTGTTTCAAATAAGCTATCACTAATATACAGGTTGAGTTGTTACTAGTATAAGCAAAGAGATAGAGTAATTATGTTTCCATAATTAACCTAAGTGTTATTAAGCAGAGTAATAGTATATATGCTTAGATATGAAGATGCTTACTTGGTGTGATTGAATGATTTGATTAGTGGGATACATAACCATAGTATTAGTATCCATACGTATTCATTTTACGTGATATGCTTAAGCTTACTATGATAGCTCATTCAATATGGTAACTCCTCTCTTAGCCTTTTCTTATGTTAAGGTCATATCTGTAACAAGAAATGTGTAAAACGATTCACTAGATCTCTAAGCATATTTAAGCACCATACCTATGCTTACTTATAGCTATAGTGAAAATTAAGACCCTTGTTATCATAGTGTAATACTAGTATCATAATTAGGAAGATACAAACACCTCATCATACTAAGAGTATAATTACCATGTATATCACCTCAATAAGCTTGTATGATATTTTGTACTGGTTAGACTCCTTATACCCTAATCTATTCTAACCTTTTGAATATGGTACTATGTCAATTTATATGGGAATCATACTATAATCGACAACATGTCGAAGCTTAAACCAAATCCGGATAACATAGTCATATGTGGTATGAGTCAAATCAATGTTATTTGTATTACTAGTATGTATGTAGATTCCCCTTTATTCCATATTCATTCCATACGGTTAATCACATCCCACTAGTGAACAAGTAAACCAAATCCAGATAACATAGTCATATGTGGTATGAGTAAAATCAATGGCATTTGTCTTACTAGTATGTATGTAGATTCCCCTTTATTCCATATTCATTCCAAACAGTTCAATAACATCCCACTAGTGAACAAACTTTGTATATTGTATAGATAGTCATCACATCTCTGTTAATCACATCCCACTAGTGAAAAGACTTTGTATATTGTATAGATAGTCATCACATCTCTGTATCATACTTAACCTCATCTTTGACTAGAATAGAGCTATCCTTATGTTAAATCTCACTAATTATGGAAACACAATAGGATCGAAGTAACAAGTAGCTAGAATGATAAGGGTTGCAACCCAACGATACAAATTATGTAACCACCAGTATTTAACTCTTGTTATTAGAACTATAGCCATTACTGTGATATAAAATATCATGTTAATTAGAGATATAACGTTATCTGTAAATCTTGTATTAGAGTTGTTTCCATTATATCTGTATAATTAAGGCTAGTATAGACTCTAATAATTACCATTTCTTCCTTGCCCTCCCTTCGGTCAAGCAAGCAAGATACCTTGTTATGATAGTGTTGTAATGGGATTAGCTTTACCTATAAAACAAGCATAGTGAAGCTTAGCTCGTGTAGTAAAACTTATCTCATCTTTACTACTCTGTAAATAAATATATTTAAATTGGGTGGTACGTCATGTAAGTTATTGAAGAGTATCATGTATACAAAAAATTGTGGTGACATTCTACATTAATAATGTTCCAGATATTATTACATCAAGCTATGTTTCAATATTAAAGAAAATTATTTTTGACAAAATCAATTGGTCGAGGGAATATTTCAACCACATTCCAATCTAAGAGGCTAATTAGTTGGAGGGATTCTCTCAACCAACTAGGCCTTAATAATATCCTAATTAATAGGAAAAAACTCAAAAAAATTCCTCTGTTGAGACTATAACTTAAGTCTCCCAACCAGCCGGGCCTCAACAATCTCCTAATTAATAGGAACAAACTCAAAAAATTTCCTCCGTTGAGACTAGAACTCTATTTAAGTCCTGCCATCTTAAAATAAAAATCCACAAAGTTGATAGCGAGATATGTTTCAATTTTTTATTGTGTTTGCATTTGTTTATGTGAAGCACTTATATTGTTGATTGTGTCTTGGTTATAAAAAGCAACAATGTTTGAGATATTTGGTGACTCTTTATTTCCTTTATTTATTGTTTTAAAGGAATATCTTTGGCCCCTATTTTTGTTTTTAATATTAAGCCTCTCAGGCCTTTTGTAAACTTGTAAACCTTGGGAACTTGAGTTCTTTGTTTTTTCATGTTTGAATTTCTATAATTTAAGCTCTTGGACAACTACAATATTCAAATGATTTGGGATGACAATGCGTCAACTACCATTCAACAACTTCAAGATTTTTTCTATATTTACTTCGAGATATCCCTCATCTTCTTGCTTTTCATGCCACTATTTTGTTTGGATAGAAAGCATGAGAATGTGGTATAAAATGGAGATGATTTTAAACCACACAAGCACTCTACATACGAAGATGGGTTTACCACACAATCACTCTACATATTCATTTGAAAGATGTTTAAATCCTTAATAATCTAATCCAAAACTTTTCGATTAGAGGGAACTTGAGTTCTTTGTTGTTTCCTATTTGAATTTCTATAATTTAAGCTCTTGGACAGGTCTAAAATATTCCAATGATTTTCGATGACTATGTGTCAACTACCATTCAACAACTTCAACATTTTTTCTACCTTTACTTCAATATATCCCTCATATTCTTGTTTTTCATGTCACTATTTTTTTCGGATAGAAAGCATGAGAATATGGTCTAAAATGAAGATGAGTTTAAACCACACAAGTACTCTACATACGAAGATGGGTTTACCACACAATAACTCTACATATTCATTTGAAAGATGTTTAAATCCTTAATAATCTAATCCAAAACTTTTCGATTAGCTTCCTCGGCATTGCAACCACAATATTCAAAAATATTGTGGGAGCACTTGTTGCATATCTGTGGAAATTATGTACTTCAAGATATCCCTCATCTTCTTGGTTTTCATGTCACTATTTTTTTTGGATAGAAAGTGTCAGAATATGGTAATGGGTTTACCACATAAGCACTCTACTTATTCATTTGAAATCAATGTTTATCCTCAATAACCTAATCTAAAATTACTTTTTTATTACACGTCATACACCTCAAAAATTACTTTTCGATTACACATCATACACTTCATAGGGGTCCACTATCACCTCACCAACCATAATAACACATCCCAACCAAAATAACACATCCTGAACTATGATTCATACTACCATGAAGGCATAGTCAACACAAATTGTTTTATGCATCCGATATATGCTAGAAGTGGAACACAGTTCACCATTGAAATAATAATAACATATCCTGAACTACCATGACTAGATGCCTTGATGTATGCATTAAATATTGATCTAGATATGATGTAGTTAGGCTAGGACGTGTTTTTACTAATTTTCATTGGTGGTAAACTATTATATAAATTTTAGCTAAATGCAGGGATGGTCCTAGTGTTTTTGGAAACCGTGTATGTCATTTCTCCCATAAATTAAGGCAAATTTGCAATAAATGAATTTAATATTTTATTGAATTTGGTTTTTTTAGGGATGAGAAAGCCCACTAAACATGGTTTAAGAATTGACATTATGCATTGGTGTTTCTTGTTATCCCAATCCAGGGCCAACATTGATTACATATGTGCTAGGCAATATGCGATGAGCAAAGTCCAAAGGAAAAAGAATATACCTGGAAGAACAAAAAACAATGAAGCGTATTATATTGCATTGATATAAGGCTGGGGAACAAATAGGGAGTATGGAAACAATGTAATTGTAGTTTTCACCAATTTTGAACTTGTGTGCAACCAGATGAAAGATGTGTACCAAGTTAATAAGGAGAGGCTAAAACAACTGCATGGAAAAGAAAACAATATTGTTAGACAATTTCAATAATTTAGTATAGGACATTGTGAAAATGTTAATAATATGTCTAGTGATCTATTATATCATGGGGCAATGCCAAATCAAGATTCTTGTGTCAAAGATGAATTATTGTTAAGAAGTTTCTCTCCATCAAATTTTTTTGATGGGCATTGTAATATATCTTTGATATGTGTGTGTTGTTTAGTTATAAATGTGTCATGTTTAATGACCATGTGTTTTTTTCAATTATATACCAAGTGTGCCCCCACTATGTAAGCACAACTTGGTGAACTTCATGTTTTAGAAAATTTTGTATTCAATTTTCAAAATGTGCACGACTCCAACAAATTTGTGTTTAAATAGTCAAGTGAGTTTTACACATCAATTTGTGTTTGAAGTTTTGTGTTTTACATTTGTGTTCAAGTTGTGCTTGAACATTTGTGTAAATTACATCAAATTTTTAATTATTTTGAAATGTGTTTTACATTTGTCTTCAAGTTGTGCTCCAACATGTAAATTACATCAATTTTTTGAATTCTTTTGATTTTTTTTTTAAATTGTAATTTTAAAAAGAATTGTAAATGCATGAGGTAAATTTTTAAACATCATGTATATATGTATCTAAATATATACATATATATCATGGATGATAATTTTACACGTGATTCTTCGAGGCAAAAATCAATAGAGTTTCATGCGTCTACGAGAGAGGGGGATCATGGATCGGGGGATGGTATTTATATTAAATGTGAATTTTTTTAAATGATATTTGAATAAAATTTTATGCACATGTACATGTGTATACATATGGAATTGATTTTTTATCAATTTAGTGAGTTAAATTAATTTTTAATAAATTTCATTTTTTTAGGAGTTCGGAGGAAAATAGTATCTACTCAATCGGAGGGCCATGCTTCACACAATCATGGTATGGTATATATATATATAATTTGAAATGATAAATAGGTAGAATCATATGTATGTATGTAAATGTATATATATTTGAATTTATTAGAAATTCTATTTTTTTATGAAGCTTTGCTCTTGTTGCGTGAGGGTGGTGGTGGTGATACACGTTCCCCTGGTGGCCAATAAAATGTGGTTGAAAATAAGGTGAGGGTGGTGGTACACATTCCCCTGGTGGCCAATTAATGGGTGGTCATGTTGGTTCTCAACCAATGGGTGGTGGTCAATCAATGGGTGGTCATGCTGGTTCTCAACCATCTTCGAGTGGGCATGATGGTGCTCAACCATCTTGAGGTGGCCATCAATCTCAATATTATTATCATGATTATAATTTTGTTAAATTATATATATATATTAAAAAATAAAAATTGTACATTTGTTTGCATGTTTTTTTAATTTATACATACTTTTATATATTGATGCAAAGGGTGAAAATGTTGCTCGAAAAATACGTAGGCCAAATTCTGTAATTAAAGAAGAAGGTTGTACACCAACCACAACTTATCCATATAAAATTCCCGATTATTTTACTTGGGAAACAAACATCCAACAATGCACACTACAAAAGTGCGAAAGTGTTTATTCAAAATTGAGGAAAGATCTTAGGAGTTTGAAACTCCTTGCAGAGAGTTAGGAAAGTTTAGAAGTAGTTACTCACTCTCTAAGCACACTTGTAGATGTTTACAAAAATCTTGGGCCAAACACCGATACCTTTTTAGAAATGATGAGGCAAATAAAGGAAGCAGTAATGGGTCCCAATACATGGGCCGATGTTAAAAATAATGTTACAAAACAAATGAAAAAATATATGTTTAATTTGAAAGAAGGGCCGAAAATAAAGATGCTGAAGGTGCAATATTTCAAAAACCCTAATATAGCTCGTCATTTGTATGATAGTCACCTTGCAACCTATGGAAAACTACCATGGAAAGACTAGGTTCCTGTTTATTTTGCAAAATTGTTTTATGCATAATTTTTTTTGGGAATAAAACTCAATTATAATGACATTCCTTCTGAATTTTTTGGTCCTGGGAAAGGTCGATTACGTGACTGTAAGGGTGCTAAGCATGATACTGAGTTGTCTTTCCCTGAGCCACCTTTGATAATCTGACCTCCTCGTGTGGAAAATTTGCTGTCAGAGATGGATGCCACTTCTGAAATTAGTTGAGAAGCAAGGGACGCCATCATAGACAATGTTCAGACTGGACTTGGTGGAATGGAAATTGGTCTGAATTAACAAAGAGCATGAGATAATGCAAATGCTTATTTTGTATATAATACACATGAGGATATATACAACATGAATATTGAAGAGCTTAGAACATATGCAAAGTATTGTCGCAATGGTTGACAGGACTTAATTTTTCATGAGGAAGAGGGCGTGGGATCAATATGTGTTAATGGTTAGGGTGGATATTTGAAAGTAATTTTTAATATATGTGTGTGTGTGTCTATGTTATTCTAACATAAATGTATCGTATGTTGACCACTTGCAGTTTACACACATGTTGAATGAAAAATTTGATAATATCATGGTCCAAGGTTTAGGTTTTGGTAATCGAGATGATATTTTGGGAAATGTTAGTGTTTTTTTAAGAGTTCATGATATTGATGTACAATTATTATATTATTATATCTACCTATCATGAAGTGTATATTTTAAAAAGAAATAATTATGCGTACACATGTATATATTTAAATTTTAACAGATTCCACTTCTGTCCGATGTTTTCGAAATAGAGCCACCACCATCTTCTTCCCTGTTAGGAGATGTGCCAAATAATCCACTGTCACAAGTATTCAATTTTTCACTTATGTTCCAAGTTATAAATTGAAGTGCAAGTTTCATTGAAAAATGAGATAGATCTTGAGTTATTTTACAGTTTTAAAATTTTTGAATTTTAGGTTTGTGGAGATTATTTCTGTTCTCCAAAGACTTTAGCGATAGAGTCGACGATTGGGATAAGAACATCCAAACAATTTGAAGAAGTTGTTTAGCATTTTTTTTAATAAATTGCATTAGTTTATGCATTTTTATTTGCAAACTTTATATATATATATATATATATATATATATATATATTATGCAATTATCGGGGAATGCATCGTGCGGGACGACACGGAGACGATAGGAGGGGGGAACTACATGAGGTATTGTATTATTATTTTTTTCATTTTGTTTTTTTTATGAAATTCTACATTCTTATTCAATTTTAAAACATTAAATTTTAATTTTAATACATGTACATAAATTTCTTATACATGTATATATATGCAATTAGGGCTAACATGCGACAATGGAGGGGGAACTACATGAGGTATTGCATACGTTTTTGTATTTTTTTGTATTTTTTTTTTTTGAATGAAGTTCTACATTTTCATTCAATTTTAAAAGATTAAATGTCAATTTAATACATACATAAATTTCTCATACATGTATATATATTCAATTATACACGTTGTGCAAGTTCCCCATTTTTTAGATGAGAGCACAAGGAGGCTACTGGAAAATACATTTAAGCCTAATTCTCTAAATTGATGTACAAAGTTTTATTTAATCTAGTCTCTTTATACTACATGTTATATTTCATTTTATATAACTTGATGCATGTAACATTTTACTTGACGGTCATTTTATATCTAGTACATGCAAACTATATTTATTTTTATTGAATGATATAAATTTTGGACATGTTTTACATTTTGGATAGTTGCTACATATAATGGGTGAAAATGTGAAGTTGGGTTACACTTTTTGCCTTTTTTTGAGAAAAAAATATCATTTTTAGAAGTTCTTCAACTTTCTGCAAACCAAAACAATTTTTCATTTAGAATTTCATTTTACGATAAAATTAAAACTGTTTAGAAATTTTATTAGCTTTCTATTACTTATTTTTTGGACATTTTTTATTCACATTTAATATGTAAACTTAGCAATTCTTTGAGTGTGTGTTCTTTAAAAGTCAAAGGATTCATAAAATTTCATGTCATTCAACACTAGTATATTCTTTGTTAACTTGGTGTTTTTGATAAAACAATTATGTTGCAACAATCTAGACAAACTCTAATTCGACATTGTTACATTTACAAAACCAACTGATTCATATCATAATTACTAGATTTTTTTGAACTGAACTAATATGAAAAAACTACAAATTTTGAATATGTTTGTTCGGTGTCAAGTTTCTCAACAAATTAGTTATAAACTAAAAATCTAAAACTACCCATTACAGACGATGGACCAATGTAATGCACCATAAATTAAAAAAAAAATTATAGTGTATTTTGGAAGATACTAAATTTTTATTTCACTGAATCTTATTGACTTTTAGAAATTTTTTGCACCCATTTTATTATAAACTTAATTTAAATTGGTCAATATCTATGGAATTCCATAAAAGTTATATCTGTTGAAAGTATATTCACTTCTGCAAATGCTAGTCTTAGTTCCGAAAGTTAATTCATCAAATTTGATGAAGTTTGACCATTCCAAAGTTGAAGATATGTGTTCAGAGCCGAGCTGTAACGTAGTTACAGACGTTTTAATTCAATTGAACTTTTGTAGTAATTCGACCGAACTTTTCTTGGTGCCCCGTCTCATTAATTTTAACGAAAAAAAGTTCGGTCGAACTTTTGATTGGACATTCTATTGACAAAAAAAAAAAAAACGATAAAGCCCCTCCAAAAACACAAATTTTGAAAACTCTATAAATAAACGGAAACCAAAACATTATTTTCGCACATTTCTTCATTTGAATTGAATTTTCAAAGGAAATATTTTCGGCTAAATTTTTAAAGGAAATTTTTTGGGCTAAATTTTCAAAGGAAATCTTTTGGGCTGAATTTTCAAAGGGCATTTTTTTGGCGGAATTTTTAAAGTTATTTTTTTAAGAGTAAGTGTTTTGGGCTCAAGTAAATCTTTTGTGATGATTTTTTAAAGTGAGTTTTTGTCTAAGTGTTTAAAGTGAGTTTTTTTTTGCATGAATTTGAAGGAAATTTTTGAGCTTCATTTTTAAAAGGCATTTTTTTGGTAGAATTTTTAAAGCGACTTTTTTTAAAGTAAGTGTTTTGGGCTGAAGTAAGTCTTTTGCGAAATTTTTTTGAAGTGAGGGTTTTTTGAAATCAAATTTTTTGTGATGATTTTTTGTCTAAATTTTTAAAGTGAGTTTTTTTGCAGGATTTTGAAGGAAATTTTTTGAGCTTCATTTTTAAAAGACAATTTTTAGCGGATTTTTTAAAGTGGTTTTTTTTTTTTAAAGTAAGTGTTTTGAGCAAGTCTTTTGTGCTGAATTTTTAAAGTGTTTTTTTTTTTTTAAAATTAAGTCTTTTGTGATAAGTTTATAAAGTGAGTTTTTGTCTAAATTTTGATAGTGAGTTTTTTTTGTAAGATATTGAAGGAAATTTTTTGAGCTTCATACTAAATTATCATGGGAAATCAAACAAATTGCGAGAGAAAATATGATCAAACAAGAAGCCTTGATGCTCGTAGAGAATATGGGAGAGAATATCACAAAAAAAAGAGAGAATAATGCTCAAATATCGAAAGGGAAAATCAACCTCAACTAGAAGTTGAAGTAGGTATGTAAATGTAATATTATAAATGATTTTTAAAAATTTAACTAGTGTATTGTGAAACTTAATTTTTATTTGATGAACTAATGTGAAAAATATTTTATAATGTAAACAAAGAGACACATTCCTAATAACATTGATGATGAGATAGAAAATGTTGAAAGACAAAGTGAAAAAGACAATGAACTAGTGATTGAAGATGTTGAAAATCTTGAAATAAATTCAAGTGAAGAAATTGAATCACTGCGTGCATATATATATATATATATATATATATATATATATATATATATATATATATGTCATGTGTATTATTGAAATTACCCATTTTTATTCAATTTTCAATTTCATTCAAACTATGTTTTTTAATTTAATTATTTATTAAATATTTAAACTCATTTTGTACATTTAATTCTCATATGTACATATGAAATCAATCTCGATGATGAAATGTTAGAAAATGTTGACACTGACACATGGAGTTAAAAAAGCTGACCATGTTATACGATACCGTGTTAAACACATTATTTATATGTTCTTCAAAGACGAAAATGTGGTAGTTAAAGGCCAAATTTTGAGAAGTATCTTAACATCAAAGAAATTAAAATAAGCTACGACTCTATTGGGTATTCGGAAATCAACGAAAGATAAAAAAAAATGAAGGAAAATGTGATACAAAATATAAATAATGCTCTCAAGTCAATTGGAAGATCTAGAAAGAAAAGTGATTTAGATGCACGTAGAACAATACAAATGGCAGTCGTTTCATCAAGTACTAAATAAAATCATTTGGTAAAATCTATGGCACAAGAATTAGGGACCTCACAAAAAATATTTCACAAACATCGGAAATTTTGATTGCAAATAGATGTTAATGATGAGCTCGCTTATTGGAAAATTATTTGTAGGCAACCATACAAAGATAGACTTGGAGAAGATGCTAAAAAAATAATGTATGAATATTGGTTGAAAAATTCAAGTGTTTCACCAAAAGCAAGGGATGTGATGCGGCGAAGAATAACACGAAATCAATACTAAGAACATGAAAAACATATCTTGGACACCACTCAGATAGAGTTGTTCAATAAGTTAATAGAAGAGAATCGTGGATTAATGTCTCAATCAAGATTTTGTGCGACAAAAACCATGATATGTTAAACCTATCACTATATGCGACACTTGCTGTTGTTGTTATTATGTGGATTTTCAGTTATATTATGACACATTCCTTAATTTTGGTAAATTTTTTTCGAAAAATTCACCTCCACCTTCCACTATCCATGATTTCATATCCCAAATTTTATGTGCAAGAGAAAGTCATGAATTATTTTACCAAAAGAAATGTGTTGGTGGTAAAAAATGCGATCATTGTGGAAATTTGACTTTATTTAGCAACAAATATCCTATTGATATAAATGATCAATCATTTTCCAACATATAAGTGAAATGGAAGATATATGAATATATTCATTGACATCGATTGGTTCAATTAATACTATAAGTACTAAGAGGATTGATTTAAAAGAAGAAGAAATATTGGTGATAGAGTTTTTGAAAAAGTTTGAGGCAGAAATTTATAAATACACCAAGTATTCCAATAGAGCTCAATGGCAGGACTTGCAAATAAAAAAATCCTGTGAAATTTTTCCACCAGGGACCATTTTGTCAATAGTTGATTTTGCAGAGAATTTCACATTTGTTGCACAAAATGAAATACAGGGTGAATACTACCATTCTGACCAAGTATCCATGCTTGTACATATTCTATATAGACACCCTGAACAATTGTTGATCATATAGAAAGCACAAGTGAAAATCAACATGTTATTAATGAATATCACTTTTATATAAGCGATGATTGTACACATGATACACATTTTTTACAACATTTTTTTTATAAGGTTTATGACTTATTAAACGGTCGTGGGATAAAATTCAATGACCAGTGGATAGAGTCAGATGGATGCACAGGTCAATTCAAATCTTCATGATCATTCTTTTGGTTGTGTCATCTTCATATGAAAACCTGCATTAAACAATGTTGGAATTTCTTTGAGACTGGTCATGGAAAGTGAGAACATGATGATGCAGGGGAATGTATAAAACGAGCACTTCGAATATATTAAATGGACCACTCTATAGAATGATTTGTCTCGAGGTGAGCGAGTTGTTCAATGGTGCATCACTGCACTAAGCCACGAGAATAACCTGTCAAGGGAAGTACAAAGGTACATGCACATATATACAAATTAACTTATATATATATATATATATATAGAAATTTAATATATGATATATTTTTTATTAATTTTCTAATTTTAAATATTATTTATCACAATGATTATCTTTGATCATATATAAATTGTATTTTAGATAACATATTTATATTATTGTTTGAATTTTCCATATAGTTTTTTTTGGCATATTGGGTTCCAAGATGTAGATAGATCAATTGAAAATGACGCTGAAACAATAAAAGGGACTCGAAAATTGCTTTCAATTAAAACAAAGGAGTACCAAAATGTGTTTTCATTTGATAAAAGAAAATATTCTTGTCTTTGTCCTGTTTGCATAGAGGAAACACAATCCAATGATGTTTGTGAAAACAATAAATATGTAAAATTTTGGCAACATACAAAACTAAATACAAAGGGGAAAATGTTAGTTGCAAACTTTGAAGATATGAAATCAAAGGAAACTATAATATCATTTGAAGGGACTGAGTTTATGATCTTGTTAGAGAAGTTAAGATTTCAATTTCTTTCAAATGATAGGGATATAGAAATAGATAATAAAATCAAGTACATGTTAATTTTAAAGTTAAATTTTCTTATTAATTATTATATAAATTTATGTACTTGTTTTATTGTGTAGGAGATGTTTTTTCTATAGTTGCACCTGCTAACAACCTAGAAAATTTCAAGTATTATTTGATGTGGTGCACTGAACGAAAGATGAAATTATTGGAAGGCTATGATGATAATGAATTTATATATGAAATAGGGTCTATTATAATGAAAGGTTATTTTTTTTAACAAACTTATCAAAGCGAGAGTATTTTTTACTTTCAAGACTATCAACTTGATGTCATAAGTTGTTAATATAGTCACTTGGTGTGTGCAGAGCAAATAAATTTGATAGAAGTTCAATCAAAGGAAAAATTGAAAGCGAAGAAATGGAAAATTTCAAAATCTAACCATGAACGGTCATTGAGGATGGAATTCCATTAGAATTTCTTTGATTTAACTGCTAAACAATTTCTTCTCCTTGGATTCATCTTTGAGAACTTACAGTTCAAGTACAAATTGTTAGCCTTTATTTTTGTGCACTCTTAAGTTGTAAATTCTAAATAGTGTATTGAGATACAAAGTTATATTTATGTTTCCTGTTATGTACAACTGTATTGAGGATTTGATTCTATTGATATTGTGTTTGCATGCACACAACAAGTAATTTATATGCATACATGCATTCTCTGGTCTTAAACGATTTCATACATCAATGCAATTTTTAATGTACATGTTAGTTAATTTTATGTCATTATTGCATATGTATGTATCTAGCATATTTGACAATGAAATTTTAAAATTTTATGATTGTTTTAGACATATATATGTACACCTAGAATTTTATGATTGTTTTTAGACATCTATGTACTGTATATTAACATTATAAGAATGATTTCAAATGAAAAATGTATGAACTAAATGCAAATTTACTTTCATCGCTACATATTCATGAACTTAAATATGTATTTAACCTTTAAAATCATCAAACCACATTCACATCATGCAAATTGTACATGGTCATCTTTTATAATGCAATTTTATAACTTATGTTTATGCATGTTCATTTACAACTTTATATTATAAGTTATATATCACCTTTAATATACATCTACACCTAATTATAACATTCACATGTTCAAATGCATAATGTACCACATGTGTTTTGTAATTTTCAATTTCGATGTAGATTCATTTTAAATAACAAGTGACAAAACAACAAGTTAAACAAAACATAATCTTATCATCTAAGTTAACATTATAATAGCGTGTGATCACATGCAAAATGTAACAACTAAATGAAAATGTACTTCAATCATTGTTACATATTCATGAACTTAAACATGTAAACCATCTATGATTGTTTTAAATGACACATGATCATGCAAAATGTACCCAAATATCACCTTTAATAGAAATCTACACCTAATTATAAAATTCACATGTTCAAATGCATAATGTATCGCATGTGTTTTGTAATTTTCAATATAAATCTAGATTCATTTTAAATAACAAGTGACAAAACAATAAGTTAAAGAAAACATAATCTAAGATCATCTAAGTTAACATTATAACAACATGTGATCACATGAAAAATGTAACAACTAAATGCAAATGTGCTTCAATCATTGTTACCTATTCATGAACTTAAATATGTAAAACCATCTATGATTGTTTTAAATGACATATGATAATGCAAAATATACCTAAATATCACCTTTAATAGACATCTAGACATCTACACCTAATTATAACCTTCACATCTTCAAATGCATAATGTACCACGTGTTTTGTAATTTTCAATTTCAATCTAGATTCATTTTAAATAACAAACTTGACAAAACATAATCTTATCATCTAAGTTAACATTATAACAACATGGGATCACATGAAAAATGTAACAACTAAATGCAAATGTACTTCAATCATTGTTACATATTCATGAACTTAAATATGTAAAACCATATATGATTGTTTTAAATGACACATGATCATGCAAAACATACCTAAATATCACCTTTACTAGACATCTACACCTAATTATAACATTCACATTTTCAAATGCATAATGTACCACATGTGTTTTGTAATTTGCAATTTTAATCAAAATTCATTTTAAATAACAAACTTGACAAAGCAACAATTTAAACAAAACATAATCTTATCATCTAAGTTAACATTATAACAACATGTGATCACAAGCAAAATGTAACAACTAAATGCAAATGCACTTCAATCATTGTTACATATTCATGAACTTAAATATGTAAAATCATCTATGATTGTTTTAAATGACACATGATCATGCAAAATGTACCTAAATAATGCCTTTAATAGGCATCTACATCTAATTATAACATTCACATTTTCAAATGCATAATGTACCACATGTGTTTTGTAATTTACAATTTCAATCTAGATTCATTTAAATAACAAACTTGACTAAACAACAAGTTAAAAAAAACATAATATTATCATCTTAGTTAACATTATAAAAACATGTGATCACATGCAAAATGTAACAACTAAATGCAAATGTACTTCAATCATTGTTACATATTCATGAAATTAAATATGTAAAACCATCTATGTTTGTTTTAAATGACACATGATCATGAAAAATATACCTAAATATCACCTTTAATAGATATCTACACCTAATTATAACATTCACATTTTCAAATGCATAATGTACCATATGTGTTTTGTAATTTGGAATTTCAATCTAAATTCATTTTAAATAACAAACTTGAAAAAACAACAAGATAAACAAAACATAATCTTATAATCTAATGTAACATTATAACAATATATGATCACATGCAAAATGTAACAACTAAATGCAAATGTACTTCAATCATTGTTACATGTTCATGAACTTAAATATGTAAAACCATATATGATTGTTTTAAATGACACATTATCATGCAAAATGTACCTAAATATCACCTTTAATAGACATCTACACCTAATTATAACATTCACATTTTCAAATGCATAATGTACCACATGTGTTTTATAATTTGCAATTTCAATTTAGATTCATTTTAAATAACAAGTGACAAAATGACAAGTTAAACAAAGAATAATTTCTTATCATTTACTAACATTATCACAACATGTGATCACATGCAAAATGTGACAAATATCAAAATTTAAAATCGTTCATTAAAAGTAAATGAATGGATGGATGAACATTATAGGTCAATGAATAATTTCTATATGTCTCTTTATGTATACAACATTGTTTCATATTATGTAAACATAATTTTTATGAAAAAATTTATTGAGATGAAATATTTTCTAGATTTACAAGTGAATGAATCAATGTTTTATATTTGTTTTTTTTAAATGTAGTTTAATGTCTTGCTTTCAACTATTTCCTATACAGTAGATATATTAGGTACCGGGGAATTGAGAGTGATGTGAAGGGGGGGGCAGGGACCATGAGAAATTCCACCTTCACATGGTTGGCCCTGTTCAATAGAGAATAAATTAGGATTTGGACAATCTGGGATAAAAACACCCTCAATCGAATAGAGCAACAACAAATTCAATGTTAACTTCGTTGTTGCTTCATTGAGTGGGGGGATGTTTTCTCCAATATTAAACTAATCCAAAAATTTATTCTCGAAACTAAGAGGAGCTCATTTAGGTATTCATGCATGCAAGTCTTTTTAATTATTATTTATTAAAGAAATTAATTTTAATATTTGGTCAAATTTAATCTAAGTTTTTCTCATTGATCTCATGAATATGTGTAGGACAACTAGTTTCAATTCAGATGTTGAAGTGGAATAAATATCTGAAGAAAATATCTCAAAACGGTAAGGGTTTAGGTGAGACAACCTGTTAGCTCCCTGTAATCTGCAAGATTGGCAAAGTCAAACTACAGGGAGAACACTATTTCAACCGTTTTGGGATTCTAGGATCTAGCCCTCCTGAATCCAGAGAGGGATCTCTCCAATTAGTGCAAAGATAGATTTATCTTTAAGGCTTTTTGGAAATGATATTAGGCTAGTTACGAAGAGTAGAGGTTTTTGTTTGTTTTGGATGGTTGAGCATGATTATTATTTGAGTGGAAAGTTCTAAAATGGAAAGAGTTTCAAAGGTGTGAAGTTGCAAGCAATCAGAACAAGTTTTGGCTAAAAAGATAGATATAACATTGGTTTTTAGTTCATTGGGCTATGGAGTCATAATAGGGTTTAATTGAAACAACAAGGTTCAAGAGTGGTCCATGGGGCAAGTCATCTATGTCTAAGGATCTCTTTAGAGTTGATTTTATGCAATGAAATGATACAACAAGAAGGGGAAATAAACAAATGAAGAACAAAGAGTAGTCTAAGATCAAGTAAGTACTTTGAAAATATCCTGCTTTCGAAATACACTTAAGAGAGACATAAAAGTAATCTAAGATCTGGTAAGTACTTCGAAACTAGCCAGCTTTTGATGCACTTTCAATAGAAAAACACTTTAAACACAAAGGGAAACTTTAAAAGCAACTGTTGGAGGAGAAACTAGAGGACAGGGCTCACCATAAAATTCCCTAGCTCTGCTTTACTTAGTATACTTTCAAGACTAACACATAAGATAACAAAGAATAGTCTAAGATCAGGAAAGGACTTTGAACCTAGCCTGCTTTCAACACATTCTTAAGGAAAATTTCAGATAGTTTTTGGGGATAAAACTAAAGGACAGGGCTCACCATTACTTCCTCAGTTCATCTCTACTTAACATAAACTGAAAATAACATTCAAGAACAATATTTAGCTTAGACAGGAGGACGAGGGAATGCCAGCATTCCTAACTTCTTAAACTGAATTAAATCATTCCTAAACAACACAATTTGGAAGAAAACATATAGATAAATCTTATCATTCAGAGAAGGGTACTGAGATACAGTAAATCCTAACTCTATGCTTGCTGTTCTTTATTAGAGAAAGATGGACAAAGTGAAAACAGAAATAAAATAACGATTTACAATAAGAAATAACATCACCGTCGACATAGACCAAGATCCCATAAATCAGCTTGTATTGATGCTTCAAACCAGTTACAATCGTCAAGTCCAATGTTTCAGTTCAACAATCATCTTGACTTCTCAGCCTAGTAACTATTCTATCACAAACAGAGCTTCAAGAGCCTTTGAACACTATTTACAATTAGAAGTTTCGAGCACAAGTATATTTCAAAGTTCTGCAACCAACATTGTTTCATCTCCTACAGAAGTACTTATAGAAGATATGAGGAGGTGGGATCTAATAAAAGATCTATAAGGTTCAATTAATACAGATTTAAGACTTCTCGGCCTTTGAGGGGCTTGATGGAGAAGTTTACAGATATTTTTCTGTATTAATTGTTTTACATTTAAGAGTTAAGCTCGGTGGGAGCTTTTGTTGACTTTTAGGCTCTGTTTAATGTTGTAATAACTTTGCTGATATTTTTTGCATTAAGTTCCTTTGGCTGAATTAACTATTCGGTTGCGTTGAGGAAAATATCTTCGTTTTTTATCATAACTTCGGCCTCTATTGAATGTTTTGAGGCTACAGGTGGAAATCTGGTAGCTGAGAGGAATCAATTAGCCTCTGATGTGGCAGTGGAGGCATTCTCTGTCTGATAAATGTTTATGATTTTCTCTAATTGTGTTTTAATTCGGAGGATTAGGCTTTTGATTGAAGACTGCTTTCTCCAAAACTATGAAAGCAGTCTTCAATCCTTCATTTCTAGCTTGTTTTAGTCTTTAATACTGATACTCTTTAGCTTTGATTTAATTTTTTGTGTCTTGTCGATGTGCAGGTTCCGCAAAGGGTCCATATGGCATCAATTCCCATGAAGCATCGACGAAACGTGGAGGTGAACCCTGCGTAGTAATCTTTCTTTGATAAACGAAAGTCTGGAGGATAGTCATCCTCGGCTTTCATTTTCCTTTATTATAATGGGGAAAACCTTTGAAACCTACAAAATACAGACAAAAGTTATAAAATCCTGCGTTATTGGGTAAAACTGCTTAGGAGGCTACGGGGAGAAGCATGGTCGTTGGATGGCAGCATCCAACGGTGGAGATCGTGCATAGAAGTTAAAAGGAGAGCGGTGGGAGATTTTAAGTCAGAACCGTTGATCTATGATTGACCAAGAAGATCAATGCTCGAGATTAGCAGTGAATTAATAATGCGAAGGGGTCACATTATTTTGAAAAATAGAAGAAAATGAGAAGAAATAAGGTTAAAATCCCTTTGGCGGAGGAAAATGCAAAGAAAATAAGATTGGGGTTGATGGATAATTGTGGGCCGTCGGATGAGATTGGCCCACGAGATCAACGGTGGAGAATGCAAGTTGAAAACCCTTGGAATATGGCGGAGGGAAATTGTGTAATGAGAAATTACATTTAAACCGTTGATTTGCGAAGATCAACGACGGGGAGCACGCACGATAACACACAATGAAAAAGAAGGAAAATGGTTTCGGGAGGGAAAACCACGGGTTTCGCGCGGAGAAAAGGCTGAAAGACGGTTTTCACTTTTGGAACACGATATGCGCCAGGAGGTGACACGTGGCATTATAATATCACCCATTTCGCGTGATTTTGGAGAATTATCACCCGCGCTTAAAGTTACACGAAAACGCACGACGACCGTTGGATCTGGGGTCTCAGATCCGACAATGGAGGACGAGTGCGATATCAGGTAGATGCATGGGCGAAAGCAGGGGGAGCGGTTTCAATATGGACCATCGAATCAAGGATTGGACAACCGAGATCAAATCTAGAGCGAGGCAGGACCCACAGGAGGCAGACCTGTCGGGGTTAATATGAGTCGTTTAAATGGAATAGATCAACGACTGAGATGTGATCTGTGGGTTGAATTAAAATAATACAAAGGCGGAGAAAGGGTTAATAAGGACCGTTGATCTGCAGAGATCAACGGCTATGATTGGCCGAGAAACATTATGAGCGAGGCTGCATGTTTTTAAACAAAAGTCGGGAGGATTGATCTGGACCATCTGATGTGGACACGTGGACGGCCCAGATGCAATTGGGTCTTCGCGATCAGCAGGGGGGAGAACTTGAATGGCGCCGATGCGATTTAGCGTTAGTCGTCGATTCTGAGAATCAGATCGACGATGGGGAGTGAATCGGAGTGGCTCAAAAGGCGGAGGAGGGTTTATGATCGGAGAAAATGAGGTCCGTTAGATCTAGGAAGGTGGGGAGGGGATCAACGGCTCACAATTGATTGGGAGATCGCCAATCGGGGAGAGGTAAATACAACATGGAATGCGCCCTTTGAATTTTTCCGATGCGATACTGCGCGGCCCGTTGATCATTTCAGATCAACGGTGGATATTGTTTTAAATCATGCACCGGTAGAAACCATTTAATACTTATGAAAACCCAAAATTTTATGAAATGCAAAGGTTTTATGGCTCGGGGCGAGTTATATATATGTGGATTGGCGCTTGGTTGCGGGGCCTATGGTTTATATGGAAAACAAAAGGCCCGAGGCTTATACATGGAAAGGGCCAATCGGGATCGAGACTTCGGATCGAGCTTTTTAATCTACCCATTTAAAATCTCCGATGCGAGATTAAAAGGATCATTGATTGGGAAACAAAATCAATGGTCTTTCTTCATTAAATAACTAAGCACCGGCGGGTTTAGACCAAAACTTAGGATAAAAGGGTTTTATGAATTTACAAAGGAAAATAGCAATCGGGAATGGGTTTATACAATGGTTAAGCACCGGATGTGGGCTCTGTGGTTTATATGAAAAAAAATAAGATCGGGGGTTTATAAACAAATGGCTAATCGCATCGGAGGCTTCACCATAAGAAATAGACTTGCGTGCCCCGTTTTCTCCGATGCGATAAGCGCCGAAAGGGCTTAGCGCTTGGTTCCAGCACCAAGGCATATGTGGGGAAGTGGTTAGGACTTAGCCCAAAGGGGCTTAAGCCTTAATACAAAAAAATGTATTTTTTATGAAATTTTCAGAGTTTTCTGATGGATTTGGGGGTTTCGGCAAAGTTTAAAAGTGAGTCTTAAACTTTGTAAAGAGGATTTTATGAAGGGGAAAGGGGAAAAATGGAAAATAGAGGAATTCCATGGGGAATGAAGGGGTAAAATGAAGGTTAGTTTGAAGTGAAAGGAAGGGAAAAAATGGTGTTTTACAACAGTCTTTTCTTCATGAAATTAGCAGAATTTCTGAGTTTTAAAGGGAAACAACAGTGAAGATTTGAACAAAGGGCATGATGTCTTCATGAGTCTTCAAGAGATAACATTTTTTTGCAATAAAACTTGTTTCTTGAAGGCTCCAAAAATTATTTAGCCACCTTTTGATATAACAAATTTTATAGGTGGCTAACACAACTAATTTTTTTTTATATTTTTCTTGTATGTCTTAGCCGAGTGGGAGTTACATAAAGTTTTATAAGAAATAGAAAAATTTTCCATGAAAAAAATTCATGTAGTATTTCTCTTTCTTGGACAATTGTGTTTTTATTTGAGTGAAAGACCATAAATTATCATTTTTCATGCAGGGCAGTTGGAGAAACTCTTACTCTATTAATTGGGCATAAGGCACTGCTATGGTTTTTCTCCTATTTCATTAATTATTTATTGCATCTAACTTCTCCTCTCTTTTTTTGCAAGTACTTTCATTCACATATTTGGATTTGAAAGATTAACTATGGTTGAAGTAATATACGTGAAAAAAAAAATCATCGAATTATTGCTCAACTTTAGCCCACCAAGTGTTTAGCTACCATGCGTGTGATTTAGTTTTTTGTTGTATTTGATTTCAAGCAAATTTTACTTTCTACATTGCAAATCTTCTAAGACCATAGATGTTGAGAAAAACTAAGGGAAACATAATTAGGGTTTCTTTTATAATTTTTTCTCTTGTTATATTGAGAAATTTTGTGATATAATGTTAGTTCATCATCATCATTATTATTTTGTGTTAATCATCAAGACAATGCCAATAAATAAGATCACAATGCAAAAAAGAACACCAGTAATAGGATTTTTCACTCAAAGGTATCTAGACTAAAACAAGTGTAATTTTTTGTTTTGACTTAGGTACAAATGTAATATATGATTAAAAATGTACCTGTTAACTAGAAATCCTAAAGAACATGAAGAATTCTTTTAAAAATATGACCAGATGTTCATTGAAGAAAAATGATAAAATAATCATAATCAGGAAGGTTTTCATAAATCATTAATTAAGAGATCCAGATCCAGATATAACATAAAAGGTAGTACAATAAAAGACACCTAATATGTGGACATATGGGATATTTACATTATGTGTAACATGCCTTTATTCTGGATTTAAATAATTTTTGCATGAAAAATAAATGTTATTATTATTAAATAATGTATTTAATTTATTCATTAAATTGTGCTATAAAATGTATCCAAGGCATATTGGTATCTTGATATTAGTTATGATGAGTTCCCGTAAACTTGTACAGATCCACATGGTATCCATTTGGCCTTGTGTCAACACCATACAATGCCACGTCAGTTGACATGTGGCAGCTTCCCTGCCCACATGTCACATCCTCATAAGGCCACATCATCAGTTAGAAATGTCTTCATATTTGATCCATTCATATCACAAAATTTCTATAAGGTCCTTTTATAAAATTTATAGATATTCGATCTTCCAAATTTCCACTTGTTTAGATCTAGGATTTCCAAATCTTTTGAATCCAACTAGATGCATGGTTTTAGTTTTATTCCAACTCAATCTTCTCATATCTTATAGATTTTGTTACAATCAATGAGTCAAATCTATGAAATTTTGAATTCCCTATCGACATGCCACATCAACGCACCATGGCATCATGCCATGAAATCATGCAATGACACCAAATTTTATCCAAAATGCCACATCACTAGTGATATGTCAATAACCATTTATGTTTCCATGTCATACTCTAGTTGTGTTCGTCATATGTGGATTTGCCACATCATTAGTGACGCAACAATAGCCATGTCCATTGACATGTCATGTAGAAAATCACATTTTGGGGTGATAATCCTAGGTGGCTCCATGTGACCATCATGTGTTATACACTACTAGAATCTTAATGTGAGTTTTCAAAACATATTCTATGAAGCAAACCACAACCCAAAACTCCATATAAATACAAAACAATGCAAATACCAAATGATCATGTCTCACCTGACCCTACCCGCAATACCTACAAACAAAACTTGGGTCGTGTGCCAATTCATTTTCCACTCTGCGTACATGCACCACTAAACAACACCACTCCATAGAATAGAAAGAGAAAGAGACCAAAAAAAGTCTCCCAAGAAAGAACGCAAAGCACTCCAAAAGCAAAATAACTAGGGAAACAAAACCCAACAAAATCACACTCAAAGCAATAAAAAATGAAAGCCAAAGTGGAAACAAAATATGCAATTTCAATCAAGCTAGGGCTGTAATAAAATGACACCACCCAAGCCAATGTTCTACAAAGGACTAAAATGCACCCTAGAGGAAAAAAGGCCTAAAAAAGATATGAAAACAAGTGATGCAATGTGACAAAACGCTCTCAACAAAAATTGATCAGAATGGTAGCTACACAATCGGTCACAACACCACCATTCGTGACACTAATGATCAAAAGTCAAATGGATCACTCAACAAACAAAAATGAAAAAGAGGATCAATCTCCAAATCTGAATGCAAAGTATAGATCAAAACCAATCAAATGCTTAATATAGCCTACCCAAACTGATAATGTAATAAAGGAATCAAACCCAAACCTCAATCCAAGGCATCCAATCAAAACTCAAGCGATAATAAACAAAGGGAGACCTTGAAAAAATTGATCTAAATATATCATATTGGTACCATAAGACGATTGATAAACTACAACAAGTAATGGGATCCAAGTGTGTTTTCAATAGATTGGAAAGAAATGAACAAGATTGATGCCTAATGAAAGAGATTAGGTGTTCTAAAGAGGCACTTAGCCAATCAAAAGAAAAATGATAACAAGAGCAGATCTGGACCATATCCAATAAGAAAGCAGTAAGCCCAGACAATATAGATAAAAAAATAGAGAAATAAAACTGAAAGGAAAAAGTTTCATGAGGCAAAATACGTTGGACACGGGTTCATAATGCCCTACTAGCGGCTGGCCGTGGGCATAAGATTTCTAACCAGCAGCTTAGAGGCTCTTGAGTCGCAAGCTAAGCCTTATAAGGCCACGGCTAGGGTTCCAAAGAGGAAAATCCTTGTTTCATCGTGCAATCAGTAACAAAAAATCATCAAAGAGAAGAAATGACGTTGTAAAATAGATGAAAACAATCACGCAAATGCAAGTAATCTCAACAAACCATAAACGGGAGGATCCGATCAGGATATCAGGAAAAACGAACAAAAAAGCGAGTGTGCTCTCATTGAAAGCACCACTTCTGTTGCAGGAAAAAATGTAAGGAGATGTTGCCCCATGAATTAGTGTCTATTAGATCACTAGAAAAGACAAGCACAATCAAGAAGACATCCTAGATTCAAAATCCATTATGATCCACAAGAAGTCATGCTATCATTTAATGCTATGAGGAAGACGAAGCTCCCTTGCCTACTTGCAGGTCGAGGATGGATATTTATTTTAATGCCGATCTGTTGCTCTCCACACGAGTGATATATTTGATCTGCCTACGCTATCAACATCTACACACAGTCACAACCATACAAAGACAACAAGTGATCTTCCTCGGAAGATCGTTAGATGAATGATAAAAAAATTGCAAGATATGAACATACAATCATACACAAGAAGGAAACATAGATCTTCATTAACATAATATAACGGTTTAATACCTTAGTTCCAACTTATCCTCTCCATGATCCGAAAGAGTTTACCCACTAAAAGTGATGGATGAATATGAAGAGAAATTTCCTATAAAATAATACCTTACAAGCTCTCAAGATGATAGAAAGATAGCAATAAGGTATCAAGATCTCGACACAACAACAACATGTCTCTCCAAAAACACGCTCTCTCCAGAAATGACAACTACGGTGACTAGCCCAACCCTCTCAAATGACCCAACATAAATAGGTGAATGATAGGTCTCTGGAGGATGAATGTAGATTCTGAGGATGGCGAGAAGTCAAGGAAAATTATAGTGGATCAGTCTTGGCCAACTCCAATCAGTGAGTAATCGAGCTCATCTCCTAGGAACTCAATGAATCTAGAAGGTTCCCTGGATCACTGGCTCCAAACTGATGGATTAGGGCCTAAGCCATGGGCACAAGAGGTCCTGGTAGTGGCTCAAACCCCTGGGCCTCCGACATAATGGAGGTACAAGATGCTCATTGATGGATGTTGAGGAGTTAGACGATTCATTGGCAAGTTCAGTAGTAGAAGCCAAAGACTTGAGTTAGTCCATGGGTGCCAGTTCCAAGGAAGCTTGAGGAGATGCCCCTTGGGTTGATTCAAGATTTGATATGCCAAGATCGACATGTTCCAAATTGGGGATATTAGAGGCAGAAAGAGGCGTAAGCTCCCCATGATTATTATTGGATAGATTCATGACCTCCAAGTTGACTAATTGGGGAGGATCATCATCAATGGGGTCACGTGGAAGAAGCGGAGGGGCGACCCGTGTGGGCGAAGGAATCTGATCATATTCTATATAATGCTAGATATTCTGACCAATTCCAAGAGGTGCTCATGGGACCACCAAATAGACAACATTTTACAAAATAAGTGGCGGAGGGTGCTCACTTGGTTGATCATTTTCTATAATAGGCGACACCACCCATGGATTGGGAGGTATATGGGGTCCACAAGTGCCAGAAGAGATCATATAAATAGGAGCAGTGGTAGGATATGAGGGTGTGTTGGGTGGAGGGAGTTGAGGAAAAACCCCCATAAGAGTGGAACTTTTGAAAAGTCCTACGCCAACACTCTGAAACTGACCAGGATGGTCCCCCACAAGAGGTACAATAGTTCTAGTAGTGGAAATTTGGGCCAATGGCACACAATAATCAAGCTGGTAAATGGTAATGATATTTCCTTCATGAGGAAAGAAAATTAAATGAAACATAGATGAAACTACAATAGTCATGACATAAAACCAGCTACGACCAAGGAGCATGTTATAATCTAAAGGAGTGTCGACAACTTCAATATCGACATGTACCATTTTACCTCCTAACTCGATGGAAAAATGTGGGAGGACCACCTTAGGAGTGAAATCATGACCGTCAAATGCTTGGAGAGTGGTGTTAGACTTGGCAAGAGCCGGAGAGACAATATATTTCCAACAAGATATGGACATGACAACAGTGGAAGAGTCCTCATATACCGAGAGTGCGATTGGATATTATTTTGGGAAACCTGCACTATAATATGAAAAGAAATATGATGGGAAAGACGAGGAGCAAATTTCTCGGCATTAAAAGTGATGACACCAGAGTCAGACATGTCAACTCCACCTATGGCAGATAACAAGGCTTTGTGTTGTTGAGGACAACTTTGCAAGACCTCCAAAACAGACATGGCACAAGGTTCCTGGGCTAGATCTTCAATAATATTGTAGTGTAGAGTGGCCATGGTAGAAGGGTTGTGTGTCATATTACGTAAAAAAACCTTGGGTGGGTGATAAACAGGTTCCATAGGCTTATCTAGAGTGAGAGGTCTAGTGGAACTAGGTGCAGATGGTGAGTCCTTGGAAGGAGAACTTGACTGAGGTACATCATAAGACTTCGCTCGCATGGTCACATTGACATCTTCTTTGCACATAAAGATGGATGAGTTGTGAGGGGGATGGGAAGATGACCCCTCATTTCCCCCTTGCGGAGGTCTAGCAGGTTGAGAAACAATTTGTTGCTGGGTTTACGCAGGGAGTGGATGAGTTAAAATGACAGTTTTATGAGAAGATGATGGTGAAAGGAGCCTATGAAATTCATTCATTCGAGGAAACTGATGAGTAAGGTGATTGCCCTTACAAATTTTACAATCCTTGACTCTGAGGGTTGGGTTTAGACTCCTGGGCAGTTTTATTTTTTTGTTTAATTTTTCTATTGTTCTTGTTCTTTTTACAACCAATTTGAGGGTTTTTCTTTGGTTGAGTGGACTTTACCGTTAGAACATCGGTGGATTGCTCAGGACGGGGTGCTTTACCAGACCCATATGCACTTGTTGGGGCTTGATATGTAACAATGGATTTCCTAAGGTGGGCAGTAAGTTGGCTCATGTGATCGAAAATAAACCAATCACACCATCGGCATGTGGGCCAGGAACAGGTTTAGGTGGGTCAATGGAAGGCCTAGGGGAATTAGGAAATACTACGTATAATGTACCTAAATGTGAATATATGAGATCCATTGTTGGGCAACTAAAATGTCTTGCTCCTCAGTAAATTATCTAAAAATAGACACATCCTTGGAAATTTGAGGTCGGAGGGATCTAATGAACCATTCACAGAGAATTTCATCAGGTACATGGTTTTGACTAATCTCTTGTAATGATGCCACTCATGAATGTGATTAGAAATGAGTGTGGCATCATCTTGTTTGAAATTGGAAAAGAGATCAGAGTCAAAATCATACAGATTTGGTAACTGGAAATGTGTGAGGAAAGTTTGAGCTAATGAGGCAAAGTCATCATAGGACACAATGTATAAATCGATGTACCATTTGGCAACATCCCCGGTTAATGTTCTTTGGAACAAGTGAAATTTGACAGAATCATCCACCAACGAATCGTTGAAAACCATAGATGGTAAGTAGTGATATGGGTGGATGGATTCTCCCCAGGATTCCCTTCAAACTTGGGAATATCAGATGGTAATTTTTTGGGCATTGGTGGCCACCATGGATTGTGACGGATGGGGTCATTAGTCAATTTGGAAAGATCCGGTAAATCAATATAGGATAGAAACGAATTATGAATTTGACTAAATGGGTCATAGGTAGGAGAAGCCCCTAACCAACCTTGTGGACCCCCCATAAAAGGATTTTATGGATGAGCTTGTTGGTGGTGAAAATGGTTCTCCTCGAAAAAAGGTTGTTGCGAGCCAGGGTGACTAGTAAATGGATGTCACTCCCCAGAGTAAAAACCTCCAGAGAGAAATGGACCCCCAAAAGCGTGTCTGCTAATGGGGTTGTACCTAGGGTGAAAATAAGGACTGAACTATACATTAGGACCGACATAAGGGGAATAACCGGGATAAGACATGGTACTGGCAACGTGGTTCCCCTAGGTAAACTAGCTCCTCCCGTAAAATAACTCATAGGAGGCGTCCTTCCAAAGAGCGAAATATACCAAGCTTGCATCATGCTAGATGTTATGTTTCCCCTAGGATGATTAGGACAACTGGTGATCCCCCCCATGGATTCCCGGAAGTAACCGTACCTAAATGAGGAACATGAATAGTTGGTTGGGAAAAGGATTGTTTGTAAATTACTAGACCTACTGGCTGAATAGGTTGCGGTACCATAGCCGACATAGAGGATGGTGTGGCCGCAGTTACATTCAGGAAACTAGTGGGAGCCAGTGGAATGCCCCACGGCAAAGTAAGCGGTGTAGATGGAGGTGTAAGGATAGCCACGCTAATAGATGGTAGGTGAGACTGCTGATGCAGGTGGTAGGGAAGTCTCAAAATTTTCCACTTGGAGTAAAGGATCAATAATTGAATGTAAGTGTAAACCGATGTAGAACCATCAGATTCGGGACGTTGTATCAAGGTAGGCTCCAGCGATCGCCAAAGGTGGGGTTGGCAGAGGCTAGTAGTCGATCGCTAAAGTACATAATAGAAACTAGAACGTATCGCTGGGGCTGCATCTGCATTCCAACACTTATGGTGGTCTAAGTCATGAGCTGTTTATAGACTCTCCATAAGAGAAACAAGTCCACTTCATTCAAAATTAAACCTTGAAGACGACGTGAATGTCAATGTGCAAATTCAGCCAGGGTGATAGTAAATAAAACATAGTTGAGTTAGTGCAAACACCCTAAGGCCAAAACTATTGACTCGGACCAAACATCATGCTCTAGAAACATCCTAAAAGGTAGCACATAGAAACATAATACAAAGAAGCCGACGGTGGAACAGTTATACTAGCGACCTGCTTCCCAACCCTTTTAACTATGAACTCGGTACAAGTGCCCCCACAAATGGAACACCCTCTGAGAGGATTGAGAGAGTATGACTAATATCTGTCCCAGGTACAAGGAAGATGAACCTGACCCTTCACCTATGTATGAGCCCTAGAAAGAAAGGCCACTATGGTCACCATGTACAATACCATGACCTGGGGGTATAGTCATAGGAAAAGGCAACATGCAAGGGCATGAAACTTGAAAGGATCCAAGACAAAACCCCCTCAGCGTTAATACTTTCTGCCTATTATCAGACTCAAAATTTGCAAAAAAATTGTTTTTATAGTATCACCATAGTCTTCATGCTTTGTCATTTAGGGTCATGCATTGATGAAGAGTGGTCATGCAAATTGATGAAGAGTTTGTAAAAGCATGCCCATCCTAAGATTAAAAAAGCATCCATAAACCATGTCATATCTGTCATTTCCATTTAAAATCATTGCAAGGTTCATGTTTAAGATTCATTGGCCACCTGTCTGTTTTTACCATTTTCTGCCGCATATAACCATGAAATGACATTTTTCGCTACGGAAACACCTAAACCTTCTGTAGCGAATCTGTCAAAAATATAACAAATAGCGCTGTGGAATTGTGTTTTTCTACAGAAAAAAAGGGAAAAGGTGAGATGTTAATTTTCAGAGGTCCATAGTCACGTGAGTAGTTAAATAGGTCATATATCATCCACAATTATCAATACTTGTCATCATTACATCTCCCATTTTTTTCATTATCCTTCCCATTTTTGAATTTCCCCTTTTTTTGAATTCACCTTCAAATTTTATCTCTATCATTAACCTTTCCACCTTTGCATGCATCAGTCGATTGTCAGCTTGGAAGAGTCCACCCCATTTCAAAACAACTTGTTGTCCAAAGAATTCCTTTGCAGGTGTCACAGGTTCAGGAAGGCAACCTAGCATAAAAGGGAGATGGCTAAGCACGAAAAAAAAAAAAAAGGTGGCTCTATGGTTATATAGGAACCCATAGACCTTAAAATGATCATGGAGGACCTCAAATTCACACAAGTTTTCATCTAGACAAGTTACATGCATTTCTGCCAGGAGCTACAAGGGGATTTGATGTGTTTTTGGATTGTTTGAGTTTTTGGTTTCAAGAGAAATTTTCACGCAAGTGAAGATGAGTTTCAAAAATATGAATGAGGTTTTTTCTAAGAATAGAACAAGGAACAACAACCTCTTTCACTTTTCTCCCAGGTGCTACCAATTTTGAGATTCGAATATGTCTTTGGGACCTATTTTCAGAATTCTAAATTTTCTAGTTTTATACATGATTTTATAATGCAGATCCCAGACAGCTAGAGATGGTTTTCAAAAAAACCAAGAGAGTTTTTTGTTCTAAAAATTATTATTTAAAAAAACCTCCTCCCTCTTTGCAACCACTATCAGGGATCGAGAGATAGGAGCTCATGATTGCAACGTTATTTTTCAGAAAAAAAAGGGTCATTTTAATGGGGGATGAACTACTTGCTGCTCCATGAAGAAGAGTAAATCACATTTTTATTAAGCTTTGACTCTAAGACACCTCAGGAATACATATAAAATATATACAAATTATAAAATGGTGTTTGTGGAGCTTATGAAGAAAATTTTGTGAAATTTTGTCAAACTAGGCGTTTTTGTAGTGCCTTCCAGGCTTAAAGCTCAAAATGCGTTGCAGAATTGTTGTAGGTGTGTTTTTGCTCAAAACCATGGAAAAATTCAAATTCAAGGCCTGGAAAAAAAAATTAGCTCTTTAAACCCAATAAACATGTCTATGTCAGCAAATATGCTAATAGGTGGTAGAATTTGGTGAACTAAATCCGCTACCAAAATGCGCTACGAAATTGTTGTAGATATCTTTTTGTTTAAAAAGGGTGGTCAAACATGAAAATAAAATTTGGGAAAATTTTGTATTAGCCCTCCTAACCTATTAAAAAAATTCATGGCAACAGAAGAACTTAATGAGTGGCAAAAATGTTATAAACAGAGGTGCTATGAAAGTTTGTTGTGAAATTTCCTACACCAGTCTGTTTTTTGCAACACATAGTTTTGGGGAAAATTTTGAATTTTAGAGGGAATTTGAAATTCAATCAAGCACGTGGGAAGTAAAAATGATAGAAATGGAATATTCCAACAAGGTTATCTCCTTAAATGAGGCTGTCTTATGCTACATATCATCCTAAAGCCAGAGCTTCATGGTCATTATTGTAATCTCCTTAAAAATAGGTGTTGGCTCCCTAAGATGTCTATTTTAAAAAATCCTAATGCCTACATTAATTTTCAACCCAGGGTAAGTCTTTTTATTTCAAGGGTGTTCAGCACTGTTATGCAAGTGAAATTTAGAGGTTATTACATCAAAATAGTTGCAGAGAAAAATCTAATTCTTGAAGTTCAATCAAATCAATAAAAGCAATCATCAGTTAAATTCAACTAATTAAGTCAACTCAATTCAAATTTGTTCTATGAAAGCAGATGGGAATACAAGCTTAAAGGAATTCACACTGAAAAAGAATTATAGACTAGCATATACATCAATTTATTAACATCTACAACAATCTATCAGTTAGGCAAGGAATACTACAGTAATTGAACAACAAGTAACACAGTCACGTTCTGCGATGGAAATTCTCAATGACTGATTAACTAAAACAAAATCACTCTGAATGAACAACAATCTAATTATTCAAATAACTTGCCAGAAATAACATTCATGAAATAAATGAAATAAATTAAGACTTTAATTCAATAAGATGTAAACCACTCGATGTTGATGAAATTCGAATCAACTATGAATTCTATAAAAAACAGAAATGATTAATTACAAAATAGGGAAATGAAAATATAACACAAGACAACAGTAGAACTCCCAGCGACTGGGCCCAGGATCTCCAGAGTCTCTACCAGATGACTTTCCAAAAACGATTATGGAAAGCCAATATCTCTTTCATTAAATTTAACAGTCAGGGTACAACATCGTTGAGTGCGAAGGCTTCTTGTTCAGAAGGAATGAAAATAAAAAATAATTACAACAAACAGATAATCAACTCATGTTCTATTCCATCTATTGATATTTTATATCTTTACAGAGAAATAGAAAAAATAAAGGCGAATCCTCAGGATCAGGAAATCCTGAGGATTTTACAGCTGTCTAACAGTCTATGCTATCGAATGAGAAAAGCCCTCCTTGATTGTCGCTGGCCTGTATAAATATAAATGATATTGTTTGTATTTTTTTGGCCGGTGATGTTCAATCGTTTGGACAACGGTTAATCAGTTTTGGATTTCATGCACCTAAAAACAGCAGAAGTTAGCCTTTTCCCTTCATAATTACATAATTTATTTGTAATTAGTTTTATCCTTTATTTATAATGATTTTTCCCAGATTTACTCCAAAATGAAGGTAAAGTTAATAATAAATCAAGTTAATCATAAGGGTAAACATACCTTTTTCGTGACCCAACAATAGGATGAGAAGTTTTTAATTGTATGGAGGCATTTATGTCATGCTCATGGTCAGTGCCACTCAAGCAATGGATTATCTCGATGTAAATAGTGCATTTTTTCATTTGGATACTGTAATAAATAGAATTAGAGTCTTAATAGGCCTCTAACTCCTAAAGTTAGTAGGTGTCAGTTTTTAGTTCCAAATCGTTGGCTTATGGTTAGATTACGAGGCAACAAAAGGACTTGATGATCTAGCCTTGTTGGCAGATTCGATGTAAAGGTCTAATGCCTATTAATAGGCAATTTTTCAATGAGTGAAGGGTTGGAGAATATTATGTCACACTGCTACTATTGTAAAATTTATCATATTTAGTAATATACAGTGGATATTTTTCCTTCTTCACCTGAGATTTGAATGATGTTTCAATGAGTTCATGTCTTCTATGTTTTATGTTTTTATTTGCAGTATGTTTATATTTAATTACTCGGAATTCATAGAAACCATGTTTTGACTTCCTTTAGATGTTGAACTTCTGTTATTTCCTGTGTATGTGTGTTATCTCTTCATTGAATTTTTCACTTGCCTCAGCGTCCACAGAAGGGTTATGTTCATTGATTTTCTTAATGCTAACTCCATTAGCCCAATGGTATAAAATCCTCTATATTTTCAACCTGTAATTAATTACAATCAATTCATTATCATAGAGTTAGGCATCTAATAAAATTTTCATTGAAAAATCACAAGTTACCTTGAGAGATCCCTCTCAGACTGAAGAGGCTAATATTCAGTCAAAAGCTGGTTTGAAATAGATACTCCAAGTTGAGTGTTGAAGCAGCCCATCAGTACCAATTTGGTGATAACACCACCTCCGAACCCCGATTGTGATATTACTGTAGCACTCAACCACGTGACTCGTCACATTTCGCAGTTTCTATCCCCATTGCATATCGCACTTCGCAACATTTTCCTTTTTTCCTTTAAAAGACTTACCGCAATTCCTTTCATATCACATTTCGCATTTTGTAGTTTTTATCCCGTCGCATTTCACATTTCGCGGTTTCTATCCCATCGTATTTCGCATTTTGTTCCCGCTCTCGAACAATACTTCCGCTACCCCTCCGGCTTTGCGATATTGCGAATTGTGATATCACATTTCACATTTTGCAGTTACTATCCCATCGCATTTCGCATTTCACAGTTTTTATCCCATCTCATTTTGCATTTCTCTCCCACTCCCAAACAACACTTCTGCTACCCCTCCGACTTTGCGATATTGAGAATTGCAATTCCACCATCAAACTTTCCAAGGCCTCCATCTCCAAATAATTTTTGTGATATTATAAGTTTTAATAAATTCTAAACCCTCTTTCACACTTCTAAACCTTGTTTCATGTGTTTAGCCCTCTATTAGCACCTTTACCCATTTCTTCTCCAAGCTACAAGTGACACCTCTTCAAATTAGAATTAGGTCATGAATAGCTGCATAGATAGGAGCATTATAGATAGAAAAGGGTGTGTTTAGCTGATTGGCCAAGTTAATTATAATTTAAATTAGTTTCCTTTCTGCCATTTTCTTTCTGCAAATTGAATTAGTTTGATTTCTGCCATTTCCTTTCTGAAAATTAAATTAGTTTCATTTTTTTCATCTCCTTTCTGCAATTTAAGTTAGTTTCCTTTCTTTCATTTCCTTCCAACAATTTACTTTCCAATTATTATCATAGTTTAAGAAATAGAACCCTTTCATAAAGCAGAAGAGGATGACATGAGAAAAATGCATCTATTGTGTATATAACATTGTCACCTCCAAGTTTGTACGAACTCCGGATTGATAAAGTAAAGTAGGCAGCCCCTGGGAGTTGCAGCACTCTTGGTGCAATACAGATTGCCTCACGGTGACCCTCAATTGATCAATCCTGCTTCTCAGGCCTCCAAAATTGTGCATTGCATAGTTGCAAGCCCTAGTACCTCACTCTTGTCCAATGGAACTATACACTACACTATCCCTGAGCCTTCCTCCCAGTCAAGTACTCATATCCAAGCCAGTCAATGATTCCATGAAGAAAGTTAGACTACAATATTTCCGGGATGATGGCGTCTTGTCATAAGTGGGTTTCACTTGCAGGTGCTACATCTTGACATGATAGGATGATGCTCGGAGAAGAGGATAAGGAGACCTTGCTAGAAGAGACTTGGGAATATGTAAAGACAAGATGATCATTAAGCAAGAAGATTAAGGGATACAAGATTACGACAAAGGATTAAAGTTCAAGATAATGTAAGGAATCCATATCAATCATCCTCTTGGAGGATGAATATGAAGCACATGCAAGATCATTCATGAAGACATCAATGAAGAAATGAAGAGATAAGCTTGGCTTGTCCACATCATCATGAAGTTCCATGTCATCAGTTCCAAGTCATGTCTTATTCAAGTGTCATCATAATGTCATATGAGTCAATGTGCCTTGCCACATCATTTGTGGATGTAATTATGTGATTATCAAAAGGAAAATGACAAAATGTAATGTGTGGAAGTCCAAGAGTCATATGCGGAGTATGTAAAGTCACATGTGGAAAAATGAGTCATATAGAAGCTCAAAGGTCATGTAATAATTTTAAAAGTCATAGTAGAAGCTCAAGAATCACGAGGGAGGTCAAGAGTCACATGGGAGTTGGAGAGGCACCTCATTAGTTATAAATACACCCTCATAACTCAAGCAAAGGGGCCTTTGGAGTCATAGAATTTGGAGAGCTAGCCTTGGCTTCTCTACTTTGGCATATGAGAGAAGATCATTCTTTGGAGAGGAAAGGAGTGACTTAATGTTCCACTATTGGAGTTAGTGACTCACCATTGTAACAATGTACTTGGATATTTCACCTAATAATCATAAGCTCACTAGGCCAACACATTTGCATGCATGTATTGTGAATATTGCAAGACTATTCATTAGATGTTTGCGGCATGTGATATGTTCATATGTACTAAATAAATTTAACTATTTCATTGGTTTTGGTGGTTATCATGTTGAATGTGTGTTTTATTTTCTTTAATGATCATTGTGTCTATCTGAACTACTTTCCTTCTAGAGACTGACTCTTACTTCCCTCTTGTGAAAATCTCCTTTTACACATTGCAATTGGTGATTTGCAGTGTCAAATTACTTTCCGATTTAAAAGGTTACGTGCATACTCATGTTATTTATTGTAGCCAAGGAAAACCTTTGAGTTATGGTGGTTGAGCCGATACTCCAGACGAGGCTCTTACTCCAAACAATGTGAGGTCTAATTGGTACTTCATACTAGGGAGACCCCTTTGGTTGATATATTTCCGACACATTCAACATTTGGTGCTAGAGGGAGGGCCAAATCACAAGTTGTGCTCGTTGAGTCTGTTTTGAATATCTTATCTTAAATGGCTCTTTCCCAAATCATAATTCCTGAGTGTTTTCTAATAGATCAAATCTTTCAATCCTCGTGGAATTAATTGATGACTTATCAAATTTGAATTTTGATGGCGAGGGTGAAAAATTCATAGCTCAATATATATATTTTTTTCTCTAATTTTTTGAATATTATGAAATCAATTTTGAAGATGTTGCTAGTAAATTTTTCACCCTCATTCTTGAAGGATGAGTTAAGAAATGGTGTCAAAATTTACTAGTTTCTTCCATTCATTCATTCGAACAACTCATTATAAAGATTCATCAAGCCTTTGACAGGTATGTTATCAAGATGTTTGTAAAAGGATTTATTTTCTTAGAATGAAGCCTGGTGAATCTATAGAGGATTTTCTTAATCTGTTTTTTCACCTTTGCTATGAATTTCCTGAGGGAGTGATTGAATCGGATTCCATCAAGGAAAATTTTCAGATTTTGATTCTTCTCACATTGAAATATTTTTAGTTTGAGCCCTTGGATGCTTATGCTCTCCCAAATTATGTTGATCATGAGACATCCCAAATTTGTGAGGAGGAACCTATTATTCCTTGTGTTCCTTGTCCTCCTCCTTTCTCAGTACCAATTTGGGTCCCCCATTGTGATGATGTTAAAATTGTAAAATATGAAACACAAGTTGTTGATTCGTCTCTTCCACCTTCATCCCCTTCTTGCACTTTAGATCCTATGGTGGAGAACTTGGAGTGGTTCATTAATTGCAAAGAGTCTGAGGTGAAGTTTTATCCCATAGTTTTTCAAGGTCACATGAATATGAATAATTCAAGTCTTGAATTTGATTTAATTGAAAGTAATATTTCCTCAAGGGACACCCTTCAACCTCCACCATCCATGTCTTATTATTCCTTGTTTCATGATTTGTTTGATCAATCTATTTCAACTTTTAATGATGTTCAACTTTTTGTTTCAAGCAATGATCGTATACAAGGTAAATTCATTCCACATGTGGAGGAGTAAAATGTTGAAGACATGACTTATCTTTCTCCCCTCTTCCAAGATGATCTTGCATTTCTGGATTATCACTGATCTTGTAATATTGATAACTTGTCAAATAATTCCAAACCCTTCATTCAAGTTGAGACCTTGGACAATAATCACCATTACATTCATGTTTCCATTAACATATGTGGTTATGGATATCCAAGTACATTTAATGTTGTATTTTATTCCTTTGGAGGCTTATATTTTCAAGGTTTCGATTCAAAAGCTGCCTCTCATGGCATGCAATATTCATTTATGAATTGGGATAAAATTTTAGTTTGGGGTGCTTATGAAGTTTATGCATTTTCATATATCAAATTTGAAGAAATAAGTTGTTAAAGGTTTTGAATCTTCAATATACCCTGTTGAAGTAAAGCAAGGTCAATATAAATATCATAAGGATATGCCTTTATTTGATAATCATGTTGATGAAAATTACAAGGATTCAATTAATCTTTAGCTTGATTTAGTTACAAGCAGCATCTCTCCTCCCAAGTCTTTCCATATTTCCTCACCTTCGACACACTATTCATTGTACCCAAATGTGTTTGAAAATTCTGATAGACCAGCAGATTCTCTTAGTTCTTTGGATCCTTTTCATGTTGGTTTTAATTGTAATAAGGTACAATATGGTGTGGTTTCACGATTAAAAGATGAAAACGTTGAATCCATTGAGTGTGAATTGCTTAATTACAAATATTTCATAACCCAGGAGGAAGATTTTCCAACTCTAAGTGATAAAGGAAATTTTCTTGTTGATGTATCTCAATTTCCTATCCACTAATAATATGATATGTTTAATATTCATTTTCATCAAACCAGTTGCATTAATTGCGTTTTAATTGATACATTTGATGATACTGGTGCATATATACTTGTTGATTTTTCTAAGCCACCCAAATTTGATGATCTACCATCAGGAAGTTTAGAGACCTGTCAGGAAGTCGAGCTACTTCAGCCCTTGCTGATGGTTATGTCAGGTTATTTCAATCTTGAATGGATATCCAAACTAGATTGGATCTATATTTTCACATATAGTCCTATCTTTAACATTTTTCCACTAGATGCAAACTCATTCTTGAAGGATTTTTTCCATTGTCAAACTATTTCTCTTAATATTCAAGATGGAACCTTAGATCAGATAGAAGATTCTTATTTGGCTAATATCTCTTCATCATTTGAATCCATTATATCAAATTCAAGGTTGGGGACCATATCGTAAACATATGTACACAACTTCAAATCCTTTCATTCTGATTATCAAGACAAAGGCCATATTTGGTTAGAACATTTCTCCCTCTGAAACTTTTCTTGAGATTGATCATCTTCTCATTTAGCTTGTGTATGTTATGAAATTAATCTTCTTTCTGGAACAATCTCTCTTCTTTAATGTTAGCAAATGCTTGAATCATTCATCGAACCAAAACCCTTATGTTGATAGCAATACTGGGTTTGATTTGGCACAGTGTTTCCCATCTTTCGTCAACTCAGTATTCTAATTAGTTTCTTGAACTTATGATGTTGGCAATTTATTGTAATGTCATAAGCTTTCATATTGTTTATTTGCATGTAATTAGGTGCAAAGGGAACCAATAGAGAATCAAGAACCTTATATATTAATCAAAAAATCTGATCTTAACGTTGATTTTGATAATTGTCTTTCAATGTATCGCCTTCCCATTGGTGTGCCTTATGATAATTGTTTTACATCGGTTGATCTTGTCAAGTCTATTGATGATTTATCATTTCAATTTTCAAACTATTGTCGTATAATTGAGGCACTTCAACATGAGCCGGTGATTATGTCAGGTTCTCACCATCTTGACAAGGCTTTTGAATAAGATCAGATTGGATTCCCCTCACCAGATTCTCTTTGTGATTTGAATGTGTTAATTGAATATTCATTTTCTCATGAGTCTGAGGGTTTTCGAATTGGTTGTTTCGAATATTGAGATCCAATAATTGAATGGTTAAATAAATCTTATCTATCAAGCTCTATTGCAAATAATAAGTTTCGATCTTTCTTGATGTTTGAAAAAAATGAAAACACGAATGAATGTGAACTCATGAGCAACCTTAAAGGTTTGTATGATTGTCATTTTAATCAACAAGGTAAATCTCGAGACTAGTTAAATTTAGTTATTATGGCACATATTTCTATTTTGAAGAAATACCTTCAATTAATTGTGCAAGCTTTTCAAATTGTTATGTTTTCTCTTGCACATTATTTTATATTGTTTTTAATTGCTCGTATCTTTTTGTTTGGAGGTCAAGATAAGTTATGATGGCTACACTGGAAATTTCATTACACTGAGCCCTGGCCTTATAGGTGATTAGGTTAGGAGTAGGTATAACTGCATTCTAGTTTTCCTTTACACTCATCCTGCACTTTCTCTCATTTAGTCTTTCCATGGTTTTCTTATTTATGTCTCACGTGTCCTGTTTTCTTTGTCAAGTATTTTACATCAATGAGTTTTGTTTAATAAACTTTGCATTAAAAAATCTCATGTGGGAAATTGCGATGAAAAATAACTCTTGGATAATATGTTACCCTCTTCTCTATTGGGGTTTATATATATTTTAAAGTTTATGACGTCTGAACAAAAAATATGATTCATTCCAAGCAGAAAGACTTTGGTTGAACTATGAAGCATGTACCTTTATTATAACTCTCATTCCGACTCAACCTTGTATTGAATGGTGCTTCGACATGTAAACTCAACCAAGTAGAGAAGGAAAAGGAGAAAAACTTTAAAATGAGCATATTAACTTTAGTTATCTTTCAAATCCCTTAAATAAGGAAAAACCTCTCCTACTGTCAATAAGTTAGGATCCCTCTCCCACCTATATTATAAATGTTCAATAAGTGCATGCACCTTTAAGAAAATAAAATAAAGGGTGAAGAAGAGAAAAACATCCTACACAGAGAGGTGAAGCAAGCAACTTCGTCGGGGTACTAAACAGGCATGCGGGCAGCAAAGCGATGCTTGTGTTTCCTTGAGGTGACTCTGTCGGGGCACTAGACATTCTTGCTGGTAGTGGAGCAACATTGAGGAATGTGCTTAAAAATATCGGTATACTTATTATCCTTATGCCATATCGAAATTTGAGGTATGACTAGTCTTATGTTGATGTGTTTCAAGTTGAGAAAAGAATAGAGGGGACTATATCTTTAATCGGGATAAGTAGCAAAGTCGGGGTAACCTATATGGTGAATCAATACTTCCTGAAATACCGAGGCCTTGCACTTAAAGATAAGAACTAAATAGAGAATTTGGATTCCTTCCAGTGTGTCACCAAGTGTTGTCATTGCAACAAACACCCTCAAAAAAATTTACACTTGAATTTTGGAGTCTACTGAGGATCTTGTGATCTATCGTTCCATGGTCACTTCATGGTCATCTAATGTTTTTAAAAGTATTAAGTCCTCTTCTAAGTGTCAAATTCACTTTCTCACACATGCTCTGTCTTCGATGAATTCACAAACACTCACCTTTTTATGCAAGCTTAGATAGGCATTGTGCGACTCTTGAAGGTAAGGATTACACAATCACTAGTGAAAATGATTGTGCAACCCATAAGCACAATGTACTGCGCATTATATGTCAAAAGTTAGTATGCATTCTCCACTGACATACTTCCTCACTTCGATTACAGTTGTACTTCTATTTCAGTGATTTTTCTCAACTGTCTCTTTGGTGCACCTTTGTTTTCACAAGTGTCGCTTTCACATTTGTAACTGTGTTTTTGCTTGCATTCACTTTAATAAGTTTCGTTTTCATGTTATATTCACTATGACATGTGTATTTTTCACTCTATTTAAGCCTTTTCAAGTGTCGTTTTCACTTTTCTCTTACTTTCGCAAGTGTCGTCTTGTGGTTAGGAAAGTGTCACATCTAGTCAAAGGGAGTCATTTGTACATTCTAGAAGGGCAGTTCTGATGCATTCTGTACTATTGTGTTCTATATATCATAGGGACATGCATTAGACACATTCCCCAAGTTTTGAGCATTATTTCACTAGTGTCATCACTTTTTTCGTAAAGTGTATCTTAAGTGTTGCAGTTGGAGGTAAGTGTTATTTTGCTTCATTTTGAAGAGGACATGATGATTTTGGGTGGTAAATGCTTCATTATCAAGTGGTTGATCATCTATAAGTGTGTGATCATGTTCAAGTCACGTTCTCTTCCTCTCTCTCTTCTTTCTAGTCCCACACTTTGCGTTTTCTGAAGATGATCTTTCTCCAGTCAACCTCCTCCCAGTCTTCCCCCTTGAACTGCACATTGTGCAGTCTCATGCCTTAGTCAGCCTATCTTGCCTCTTAGAATTGCACAATGAAAAAACACTTCCTCCAAGGATTGCACATTGCATAGTCACAGTGCTCAAATGCTGCCTCCTACCCCTCATAACTGCACAATTCTTCCTCCCAGCCAATCTCTTTCTACGCATTATGCAATCCCAGTTTGTAGTTTGTCTCCCTGGTAACTGCACAATCGAACTGCCTAGTCTCCCTCCAAAATAGGACATTGAAGTTACAATGGGCAAGTCTGCCTCACTGTGACCCTCAACTGCGTAATCTTGCTTCTTAAGCCTCCAAAATTGCGCATTGCGTAGTTGCAAGCCGCAATCCCTCAATCTTGTCCTCTGGAATTGTGCATTGTGCAATACTGGGCCTTCCTCTTGATCTAGTACTCAATTACAAGCCAGTCAATGATTCTCACGGAGAAATTTAGCCTAGGATATTTTCGGACCAATGTCGTCTTGTCAGAAGTGCATTTCACTTGCAGGTACTACATATTGACATGATAGGATGATGCTCAGAGAAGGGCAGAAGGAGACTGTGCTAGAAGACACTTGGGAAGTTATAAAGAAAAGATGATCATTAAGAAATAAGTTGAAGGGACACAATATTATGATAAAAGATTAAAGTTCAAGATCACATAAGGACTCCATATCAATAATCCTATTGGAGGATGAAGATGAAACACGTGAAAGATCAGTCATGAAGACATCAAGGAAGCATCGAGAAGAGAAGTTTGGCTTGGCCACGTCATCACGAAGTTCCATGTCATAAGTGACAAGTCATGTCCTGTTCTAGTGTCATTACAATGTCATATGAGTCAATGTGTCTTGCCACATCATTTGTGGATGTAATGATGTAATTATCAGAAGGAAAAGGACAAAATTTAGTGTGTGGAAGTCCAAGAGTCATGTGGAATATGTAAAATCACATGTGGAAAAATGATTTATATAGAATTTCAAAGGTTATGTAAGAATTTGAAAAGTCATAGTAGAAGCTTAAGAGTCACGAGGGAGGTCAAGAGTCACATGGGAGGTGGAGAGTCACCTCGTTAGTTATAAATACACCATCACAACTCAAGCAAAGGGGGCTTTGGAGTCATAGAATTTGGAGAGCTAGCATTGGCTTCTCTAGCTTAGCATAGGAGAAAAGATCATTCTTTGGAAAAGTAAGGAGTGACTTAATGATCCACTATTGGAGCTAGTGATTCACCATTGTAACTATGTACTTGGATCTCACCTAATAATTAGAAGCTCGTTGAGCCAACACATTTTCATGCATGTATCGTGAATATTGTAAGACTATTCTTTGGATGTTTGTGGTATACGTTATATTCATATGTACTAAAGAAATTAAACTATTTCATTGGCTTTGGTGCTTATCTTGTTGAATGTGTGTTGTTTTTGCTTTAATAACCATTGTGTCGATGTGAACTACTTCGCTAGATAACTAACAAATATTTTCTTGCTCTCGCATGCCTCTCTTAGGATAGTACTATTACTTTCCTTTTAGAGACTCACTCTTACTTCCCTTTCGTGAAAGTCTCCTTTTACACATTGCAACGGGTGCTTCACATTGTCAAGTTACTTGTTGATTTCAAAGGTTATGTGCATATTCTCTTATGTTATTTATTGCATCCAAGGCAAACCTTTGAGTTATGGTGGTTGTGCCGATACCCCAGATGGGACTTCTACTCCAAATGATGTGAGGTCTAATTGAGACTTCATGCTAGGGAGACCCACTTGGTTAATGGATTTCCAGCACTGTCAACAAATCCTAAATATAATTCTATCAAAATATAAATCCAAAATAAGTTCTAGCATATGCACCTTGTCTAAGTTAATTTATTGAAAGATGATTAATCTCTAATGAAGTTAGCTTTTGACATAGATTTTTTAAAAGATTTAGATTTCATTGAGATTACCATGATATTTTGAGAATCCTATAATCTTACTCTTTAGATTGAAAACAAATAAATTTCTCTTACACTTGTTATTATAAAGTATCCTTTTTCACTTCATGATTATGAAGCTCATCTCACTTTTAAGATATGTTAGTGTGACCTCAGCCTTAATATTGTTATTCTACATTATAGTTATATATGGCCTTACTATAGTTATATATAGCCTTGGACATGTTTTTAACGTTGTAGATGTAAATATATCTCTCAACATAACCATCATGTATTTACTCAATACAACCTAGAAGCCTAAGGCTTATGAGAAAATATGTAAATTATTCGAATTTTTTCATTACAATGACTTCATTGGAGACTATAAGCAATAAATTTTCCATTGAAAGTATACTTTTGAAGAATTTAACTCCATTCTAAAATGGGTTTTAGATTACACAAACACATTTTGGATGGAGGGGAAATGAATTGGTTCCTTCGCAGCTCCTTTATATTTAATAACTAACATTCTCAAATTTATGAATTTTTTTCAATAAAAATAATTTCCTAACATTGCACATTGTTGCAATGATAGATATGAGCAACCATATTAAGATCTTATTCAAAGACATTGTTAGGCGCAAAAAAAAACCATAGCACATAAGGGGGAGCCTGGGTATTAGAATGGAAATCATCTACCATATTTGTGGATGAGATCTAAACAATAATCAACTTTTTAATTATTTATTTAAAAGGCTCAAACATTAGCTTAAAAATGGATTACCACCCTCATGTAAACATAAGAGTGGAGTTGACGAAGATGGAATTCAAGATGTACATCTTGTAATTTGATCTCTAATGAATGGTTATATTGATTACTAACTAGCTAAATTTCGCCATTCTTTTCTAGGCTTTATGCACCATTAGTATTAACAAGGACTTCCCCCATATATCTATTCATATTTTCAAATGGGGTAGAATTCTTTAGATTGATAATTGCTATGTTAAATTTATATGGAAAAAAATAAATTGAATACAATATTTTGTGTTATGCAAAGATGAAGACTTGGGATATCTAAGCTAGTCTATTTTTTCTAATCATTTTTATAAGTTGAGGTTGGTTACCAAGCACATGTGCTCCTCATCATTGGGGCTCATATGCTCCATATACTAGATCTTAAGAAGCATGGTATTGTAGGGATTTAAGATCCCTTAGATTATGTGGAGACCCGGAAGCAGTAAAATTTGCAACATAGAATATACCCATAATCTTTACTATCAATTTTAGATGATCAATATAGAGACTTGTTTGAGACACATTCTTGTCAACATTACGGGCTCAAAACTTCTTTGGATGTTACTTATGATATAGTTATTTCTTTATACCTCAGTGATAGTAATGACCCCGATCGGGGTGGGCTCATGTAAATATGACACCATAGGGCGTTATGGGTGCTGTGTCAGTTGAATGTCCAGGTTCATTCATGGTGTGTTTAATGCGCTGCTTCGCATGCGCCATCATTATGACTAGCTATTATGGTATGAGCTGGAGGATCGGACAACTCTATTTGTGGCGGATTCTTTGGCAGGCTTTTAGTCGGTGGTTTTGTGATGGTTCTCCTTTGCCTGTGTTAGCACAACTCTATTTCTACAAGCTTCAACAACACAGTTTGGAGTGGAGGACGCGGTTGGAGCAGGCGAAGCAACTCTGGGACCTTTGTTATGTTATGGTTATCTCCCTCAGTTCTCTGCGTCCTTTCCTTATGGACTCCTAGGTTAAGCCTTCTTGTATCGATTTGCTGGCTCGGCGAGAGCTTTTTCTTAGCTTCTTTTCCCCACATGTTCTGGTTCACAGGATTCACTTTCACATAACCCCTGTTTTAGGAGTCCTGTTTTGTTCTATGGTTTTCGGGGTGCCTCTGGTAATTGCTCTCATATGATTCTGCGATATTACTGTATGGTTCAGTTTCATCTCTATTGTTTTCGCGCTCATTATGAATGGTTCTCCATCGGCCTTTTTGGGTTTTCTCTGACTATCATTATTCGCAAGATTACTACATGTATCGCTCTGCATTCTCTCTGGTATGCCGCTACTGGGGGTGTCTTTTCCTTTTGCAAGCAGTTTGTTAGTAGCTTCTTTTTTCATCATCCTTTGCTCGAGGTGGACGGTCTGTCTGCGATACTGCTGGGTCATTACTACTTTGGTTACTATAATTCCTATATTTTGTTGGGTTCTTGTTAGAATTTATCTTCTGTTGGTCTGGTTATTTTCGACTACTGGTTCCTTCTTACTGGTCTTTTTATGGCTCCTCACAAGCGGTTGGCTGCCTATTACAACTGGTTAGCGCGCATTCGCCCTCCTGTCTGTGCTTTGCAGCTCCTCCTTTGGCTCTGCGTTGTTCAGCTGCGACCACCTATTTGCTTCATTACTTATTTGGGTTATCAGCTTAACTCTAAGGTTTTCCTCTTCGTTCTTGTTCGTTCCACAGGGTTTTTAACACTAATTGCATCTAACAAGTGTCTTCAGTTAGTCATGACTAAGGGTAAGGGCAGGATAGTTCCATCCACATCGGCCACAGGGACACGCAAATGCGAGCGGAAGACTCATTTGCAAACTTTGGAAAGTTTAGCAACATCTTTTGAGAAAGGCACTCCACCGGAGATTCGGGAGGTTATCCATGGCTGGGAGCGTGCCATTGCTATTGAGGAGGCTGACCTGATTCATCAGCAAGAAGAACTCAACTTTCTCTTAGATCCAGGCAGAGTACTAGAGGCCGAATGTCATTATTTCATCAGTCTGTCAAAACTTATTGGAAGATGAAGTGTGTTTTGGCAAAAGCTATGCTCAGCCAACGGGAAACCCAGCTCAGCTCTTCGATATTGTTTGAGATTCATCAGATGAAACAGGAAATGCGCGACATGGCTAAGTTGCAAGGCCAAGTTACTGCTCGTTTGGATAGGATGGAACAACAACTCCTCAACTTGCAGCAAGTTGAATTGCCAGGGTCTACTGCTAAAGATCCTGTTCCTGTCGACTCTTCAGCTGGCTAACTGCTTTTTCTGTTTCTTTTTGTATGTTTTTTTTCGATATTATGTTATCTGTCTGTTTCATTTGTCATTTCTATGGACATAGTCAGGGTGTTTTAGCTGTCCATCGCAGGAAAAAACAGTATTGTTACTGGTCGGGTTATAAATTTTTGAGGTGGCCAATAGACCTGGTTTCCTACGGGTAGGTTGCGGCTACTAATATTGTATGTTCATGTATAGCAACTTGCTCTTTATATTATAGTCAATAGAGAGGTCCTACGATATTTACAGAAAAAAAGATATAGTTATTTCTTTATTGGCTTTTTGTCTTCGATCGTGGTTTTAGAATATGTACACCAGTATAGATCCATCTTAACCACAAATCTAACAAAAGCCTAGAGAGATCAAATATATGCAAAACTTTTTTTGAGAACCCAAAACTTGAAAAAAAAATTACACATCAAAAGATTTAATCCCTTTTAGTGCTTGATAAATCCGTGATTAAGATAAAACTATAGTGATTTTTTGTCTCTCTATATATAGACCATATGTAAGTTTTCATTATTTAAATTGTATTTTTAAATAATATATTATTATTAATATTAATGAGTTACACATTTTCCTCTTATTAAAAGTAACTAAATTATTTTACTTTTAATTACTTTTTCCTTTTGAGCATTGAATTTTTTTACTAAGGTAAATATTAACACACATATACACATCAAATAATTTATTTAAGTTTTATATTGAGATATTTATAAGAGAAATAGAAGAATTTTTCTTATTTAATTTTAATTACTTTATCTATATAAAATTATATTATTTAACATAGATATCGAAATATTTTATTTATAATTATTACTCAAAAAGTGAAAGTGAATTTTCATTTAAAATATTTTTTTAAGAGACACATGTCAACTCCAATTTAAATACAGACATAATTACACATTGCCCTCATATTATATTTTAGAATGAGCAACAAGAAAACATCCATATTGTTATTATGGAATTACTCTACAAAAAAAACATCAACTAATATATACTATTCTTTATCTAATAGTACATGTAATAAAATCATTCAAAAAATCATATTAATTAATGGCCTAAAGTTATATCAAGATATAACTAATTGCACCAAGAGGCGCAAAGGAACGCCGGGGCAGTAGATATGTAAGGGAAGTAATTTAATGAAAATAAAAATTTCGGGACAATATGGAATATTGGATTCTAAGAGTAGGACAATTGGATCACTGATATCGCCCTCAACGTCTCTTCCGCGAATTGATCACTGTTAATGAGCACGCACAGAACTGGTGCTCAGACCTCGCAAATACGTAAATGTTAATTGGCCTTCCTGCAGTTTTTGCGGACTTGTCCGCTAGTACCAGTGAGAGGAGAAATATTCCCCATCTTCACCATGGCTGCTGCAAAGTCCGTAAAGAAAGTGTTTTGGTTAGAGTGGCAAATTTGGTGACTTGAAAGCCCAGCAGAGCCTCCATCTTGATTCTTCTGGTCCAGTCACAGTCATACAGCCATAGAATCGGTATAAAACTTGGTGCAGGCTCATGGCGCGTACAGCTGGATCCCAGGCGGAGGGTGTTGGCCGCCACCCAGGTGTAAATGCACTTTTTCGCACCATTGGCGAAGGAGGTGTCAATGTTGGATTCGTTGTAGACGCGAGCTCTGAATGTGGTGCACCGCGCTTGCCCAATTGTATGACCGCTCGGCTGTATCTCCATGAGGAATGTGAGCAACAGGTAATCCATTGGGACGTGAAAGCCAGCAACATCATGCTCAACTCCGAATATAATGCCCGGATCGGCGATTTCGGCCTCGCCCGCCTGATTGAACACGACCGGAGACCCTTCACAGCCACTGGTCTCGTGGGAACCATGGGCTACATCGCACCAGAGTGCTTTCACACCGGGCGGCCAACGGTAGAATTGGATGTGTTCAGTTTCGGTGCGGTCGCGCTTCCGCGGCCCTGCAATTCAGGTAATCTGGTTTTGATGCAGAGCAGTGACGGTGGTCTTGTGTGGGAGAGCTTTGAGAATTCGACAGAGACGTGGCTTCCGGGGTTGAAGATCAAAACAGCGAAATAGCAGACATGCAGGGCAAATCCAGCAGTTACACATGTCAAGATTTGACTGGTCTCATGCGCGATGGATAACTGTTGCTCATTCGCTGGGGTGAACAGTGTTTGTTTGGTCATTTTAATAAATAACCCGACAGGACGCCGAAGGGGGACAACGCGACAGCAGCACGGACGCGGAGGACCTAACGAGCGCGGGAAGGAGCTGAAACCATAAGAAGAACGGTACAAGTCATTAGACCATATCTCAAAACATATTTTTCAAATACTTAATTTGAATTTTAAATATTTATATTTATTTTAATAAAAGTATTAATTTTTAATTTAATATTATTAAGTTGTAATTTATGTAATTTTTTTTTATTTCATTTTATTTATTTATTTATTAATCTTTGTTTTATTTTGTTTCTATTGATTTATTTATTTATTTATTTTATTCTTATTTTTGCAAATAAGATTTTTTTTTTATCTATTTTTTTTTTAATTTTAATTCTATCTTTATTTTATTTTATTTCTATTTATTTATTCATATTTTATTTATTTATTTTATTATTATTATTATTATGATTTTTTTTATCTCTTTTTTTTTTGGTTGGTTTTGAAATCTTTTCTTATCATAGCATGTCATTATTAAAAATAGAGTAAATATATAAATTCAAATTTTATATATTATTTAATTACTTTTAACAATCCTCTTGACTATTCAGGCATTAAAAAAAAATGCTAAGGAATAAAATTCTTGCACTTTTGAATGGTCGAGATGATCGCTAACAGATTGGAGGTCCAGGTTGGATTGCGGGGCCCCTTGTCCATTTAAATTAAAAATAGCTTATGATATAGATTCTAATGTCTAGAAACAATTCACAACCGAGTACAAAATGCCATAATAAGAACACATGATATATTGCAGTGTCTTTGAAGGTTAAACTGTAATAATGAATGCGAGAATGTCATGAATGCTATTGCACAACATAATGCCATGTAGATAGTTGTTCGCTATTTTTTATGCAAATCCTTACTTAAATTATAGTGGACAGCCACATGCATAATATTTTGTTTATTTTTTTCAAAAGTTTTATAAACTTCAAAAAAAATCTATGTAAAATTTTCAAAACTAATTAAAAAAAAAAAAATTAACCAAAATAAAAAACAATATAATATAACCCTGCGTATAATAAATATTCCATCCATTTTAACTTCAATTGGCATCAGTTAATATGTTGGTAAACTATTACATTTTTTTTTGTTGCTGAGCTCAGCAGTTTGATTCTTTTTGCACCCTTTTCCCAGCTTGTTGAACCTTCTTCACCATTCAGAGGCTGCCATGTGGTGGCTTTTGATTGGTCATATGTTGCACAATCACTTTGCCAATTTTGCATATTTTCCAAATATGTATGCCATATCAGCGTGTCGAGTGCGCTGCTTCTGCCACATCATATTTGTCTGGTTGGGCCTTCTTCACCATTCGGAAGCTAGCACGCGGTGGCTTTTGATTGGTCCACATGTTTCACAACCACTTTGCCAGATTGGCTTGTTTGCTAAATCTGCATGCTACATCAGCATGTCGAGTGAATTGCTCATGCCACATCATGACGTGTGCCATGTGTTGCTCTTAATTGGGGCATTATCTGCCACATCATCACTTGTGCCAGGTGATGCTCTTAATAAGGGCATTGTCTACCACATCATACTTGTGCCACGTGTTGCCAATGCTAAATTAAATTTATTTTAAATAAAATAAAATTAATATATGTGAAATCCCCTGGACGGGCCGAAGGCAACAGGCATTTCTTGACGGCCAGAATTACCGATTTCCTGATGTCAAAAATCCCTTCAGAAAGCATTGCTTATTTTGCAAAGAACATTGTCCATTTGTGGTACGATGTGAGCTGTTAGAACAGCATTTTCCACTCTAACCATTCTGCCCCAGACTCTTTCGTTCACCGAGGCTTATAAATCCATCCATTCTGCCCCAGGCTGGTCATTGTTTTCGTGCATTTGCCATTAAGAGAAAATGCAGGGAGCGGGGACGATTGTAATCGAACGCTGGCTGTGGCTTCTGATTATGATTCACTTGTTAAATCTGGTCTATATGGTAGACCCACATTGTCAGAAATGAAACCAATCTCCCTGCAGGTCTTGCGAACGATCTGCTCATAGTCGACATTCGCCTTGGTGGTGATTTCACCAAAAACCATGACCATGTTCGTTTTAGTGCAGGTCTCGCATGCTACCTTGCTGTCAGGGTCCTGGGTGAGGCATGCATCCAACACTGCATCAGAGATCTGGTCGCAGAGCTTGTCTGGGTGTCCCTCGTTCACAGACTCGGATGTGAAAAGGAATGTCTCCATCTCGATTCTGCAACCATAACAAACAAACAAATAAAACCCACATCAGATTTGCATGTTTCAGAAATCCATAAAATGATCTCTATGAATCAAGATTCAATACCCATGCAATGCATAAAGAGGAACTGCACACAATTTGTCAGCCCTGCAACAACATCTATGTAAATAAAACTCTATATAATTCAACCCTGCAAACCAAGGCCTCTTCCAAGATCAAATGTTCACTAATGTGCAGCTTCCCGGGCTCCGGCACAGAGGACGAATTCAGTCAAATCCATAAGCTTACTCTTACTCTTACTCTTAAGCTTTGTTGAGTCCTTCCCATAATCTCTGGCTTTGTTGAGGCCTTCCCTAGTCATGTGACTGTGCCCATGATGGAGACTGGTTTTAGTGAAGTTCAAAGCCTTATCACTGTTGTTACCAGGGTTTTGGTTTAATGGTAAACCAGGGTTTTGGTTCAATGGTAAACCGGGGTTCAACTCCACCAGAAAGATACATGTTTCATCCTTCATGGGCCACCCTGCCCATACCAGTGGACCATTTCATGCAATTGAAGCCAAGTACCAATCTTAGGCATTGTTGGTAGATTAGTTGCCCTCAAGTAGGCTATCTCAACCAAAGGGTTTTTTGTGCGTTGCAATCCAACTGCTACATTCCATTGTAATGCTTCCAGAATAGCGAAAGCCACCCTCGACACAGGGCTACTCAGCGGGATCTTGTCTGAACAACCAAATTTACAATTTTACAAATTATAATTGCCTTACAAAGAGAAGAAACATGCCTGGAGATACCATTCACGACAAACATGTCCAGAGATGGTATTCATTAGTAAAAGGTTAAATCCAAACTTTCAGCCACCTCACCATGGAATATATAAAATTTTATTTAAAAGAAACATGTACAATTTTATCATAATAATTCCCATTTAGGTTTACAATTGGGCCTCAATGAGAATCGAACTTGGCAAATGCCAAGATACCCAATTAAAGGAAAAGAAAAACAAATATGCATGTACCTTAACTCTTGAAGAATTTAAAACAAACTAAATCCTGAAAAGGGCAGAAAGTAAATCCCTGCAACAAATGCACAGATCTGCTGAATGGAATTACAAGTTGATATAGACAGCAGCAGCAGTTCCAGCCGTGTAACCCGCCATGATTCTGAGAAGCTTGGGGCCCCGGGTTCGATACGTGGGGCCAATTAGAGGAATCCTTTGCGCTATCAAATGTGAAGATAGAATCGCCACAAATCCCACCGGGATGTAAAAGGACATGCTTTTGAAAGCATTGGAGAGGGCCATGTCTCGAAACAGGGCCACGATGAATGCCTGATATTCCTCTAAATTTAGCGACGTTGATTTCCCTTTGCTGAGCAGTTTTAGCTTCCTTAGCGTGCGGTCTATTTGGAGCTGGGTCGGGGGCTGAGGTAGCCATTTCTGCTGAATTTTGCAGGCGGAATCGTCTTTGGAAGATGAGAGGAGCAGGGTGTAGACGCTAGTGGAGGCATGTAAGAGTTGATACAGACAGGGGCCTGGGAAGGAGTGCTGAGTTAAATTCATGCATTCTTCGTAGCTGTTTGCAATGGCTGACTGAAATGAAGGGGAAATTCTAAGTTCGTTTTCCACTCTCTTTGAGGGAGACGATCTCATTCTCAAAATTATTCCGAACCCAGCTCAACAAAGCAATTGGATCTGATCAATATCGTTCCGTGGACAGACTTTGTTGATTACATCTATTTAGTAGCCGTGAAATTTGAGTAGTTTTTTCTGATATGTCCGGAGAAATTCTATCTAGAGTATTGAGTGAGAGGTTACGCTGGAGAAACTGTGCAAGTGTAGACAGGATGTCCATTGCGCTCCACAGTCGGGTTACTTGTGCAGGCCAAGCAGAGTATGGGAGAACGCTCGTGTTTGCAGGTGCATGTGTAGACAGGATGTCCATTGCGCTCCACAGTCGGGTTACTTGTGCAGGCCAGGGAGAGTATGGGAGAACGCTCGTGTTTGCAGAAAGGGCAATTAATAAAATCATGGAGCGTTTCCATTCTTTCAACCTGCGGTTCGAAAGGCGAAACCCGTTTACAAATAAACCCGTTTACGAGCCATTACGGAGACCACACGTGGCCAAATTTCATTGGTTCCATGCGCCATAGCTTTGCACACCCCAAGCCCGCAATGGAGAA